>KQ993812.1:0-10098 GCA_001598015.1 Dorcoceras hygrometricum | reverse complement strand
GCAAAAGCTGAAGCGACGTCGTATTGAGAATCAGCAGATGGAGCGAAGCGCGAGAGCTGAAGCGACGTCGTGTTGAGATTCAGCAGATGGATTAGATGTTGATGACTTCATCGGTGACATCATCCAGTCGCAAGAATCAGCAGGTAGCTTGCATTCCAGACGCAAGAGGAAGCGACGTCGTAGAGGACATCCAGTCGCAAGCTACAGTGCAATCAGCAGATGCTATTTGAAGATAGCAAAACGATGTCGTTTACATAAGTTGATACGACAGCATTTTGCTCTTGCGATAAAGATTCAGCAGGAAGACTTTGCGTTGTTATTTCAGCAGACGAAGATACAGTGCATCCAGTCGCAACGCAAAGCATCCAGTCGCAAGAAGATTCAGGCGAAGCTTTTGGACAACCAGACGCAAGCAACAGCAGCATCCAGTCGAGAGATTATTTGAATCAGCTGTTGCTATATATTCAGTCGCGAGATACAGTGTTCAGTCGCAAGAAAGCCAGGCGCAAAGAATTGAAGAAGAAGCAAAGCGCAGCAGTCGTAGGAATTAATCAGCAGCGAAAGCAGTTGACGTATTATCAAAGTTGGATGTCAACTGCTGAGCTAATCTCAAATGGAGAAAGCGACAGTAGCCTGCAAAAGAAAAGGACGCAAGTACTGTTACTTTACAGAGGAGCGTTGCACAATTATAGAAAGAAGACAAGATAGCCTTCTGAAGCGCTGAACAGTTTTCGAAGCTTTCCAACGGGAAGAATTTCTACAGAGGCTATATATTCGAGGCAACGCCCATTGAAGATGAGTTCTGAGTGGAGTGAACGAGACGCTATGCGTTCGTTCAGTTGGTGCTACTACATACTGTGGTAAAATTATATTGAATATATAGTGCACCAACAGAGGGAAAAATAGAGAGATAGACGAAGCAATCAACCGCCATTAGAGAGGAGCTTTTCACGAGTGTTGATTGCTAAGTCTAGATTAGCTACTTAGAGCATGTCCCTCGTGTGTGAGAAAAACAGAGAGATGAGAGCTTAAATGTATCGATCTCACACACCCGGATTCATTCACATCTATATGTGAATGAATCTCGAAATATGTTCACAGATCCCGTCCAAGCATGATGCACGTTTACAGTTCAGCACGCATTCATTTGAGCATACGCATTACAGTTCAGCTTAGCATCTCATTTCAGCAGCACACAAGCACGAGTCTTGAACAGATTTATGTTGTACATAAATCTGTTTGAGTTGTTTTAAAATATAGGATTCAGTTCTGGTATTTTCCGCATGATTTTTAAATCATACCAGATCTGTCTCCGGTGCTCTGGTTATTGTTTATATTTCAAAGTTTAAAGTGATTTATGGCAAAGTTAATAGACGGTCACATAGGAAGGGTGAGGACGCTGGCTGACGAACATATGTGCCCCTTCCCATTGGAAGAGACAAGGCTTTATAGTTGACGAATTATTTACCCCTTCACAGCATAGTTGGGATTTATTCCCCAGTTCCTGATTTTAGATAATAGTTTGATCAAATGACCTTGACCTATGTACAAGTATCTGAGTCATAACTCAACAGAAAATAAGGGCAGAGCACAGGGTTGTTCCCAACCGCAACTTAAAGAAAAGTTTATGTTACTTCCTTTATAGGTTAAAATTTACAGCTTACAGTTTAAACGTTTTTTTAAACTGACAGATACAGTTTTCGCAAGTCGAGTAAAAATTTAGTTCGTAAACGTTTGTTGTATGAATCTTTTGTTCAGATTAGATTTGAGATCTACAGTTGGTAAAGAAATTGTATTAGTTATTCGATAAATAGCTATGTGTACACTGAACGAAATATTTTTGCAAAATTTTATAAAGGTTGCGCATTTATTCACAGCTCCGAATCGTTATCTTTCTAGTCGTGAGCTGAAATTTCTATGCATTTTCACTTTGGTCCAAAATTATTCGGATAATCTCCTTTGTACCCGATAAGAGTTTTGAGTCCTTTCAATTCGAAACTTAATTTTGTTTTAATTGCTATTCGGAAAAGTGGTCCTTACATAAGATCTCCAAGTACTTGGATTGAGCGAAAGTTCGATTCTTAAGATCGATTGTTATCACTATGAATGTTTAGACATTAGAGATTCCTCACTTTGCTAGCAACCAAGCCAATGGTATTTTGTGATCATGAAAGCATAAACTGTCTGTTTCCATGTTGGGTAGTGAGGGTTGGAGAAAGACAATCACTCATTCTTAAAACTAGCGGTTTTGGCATCTTAAAAATTTTGATTCGAAAGTGCGAAAAGATAATTATAGAAATTTATAAAAAACATGTACCCGAACAACTACAAAAATATATTGAAGACGAATATAAATAATTAATTAATTCTTATTAAGAAAATATGACTTTAATTTTTAAAGGTGGAGAAAGGTAGAGAAATATTTATAAGATAATATAGGAAAAGAGAAGAAGGAAACTAAACCTTAATTAAAATCTCTGGGTTCAACCAAAGAAATATTTTGACATTTATTGTTGTATTTTATGCATTTTTTTGAATATTCATAACTCTCTTGTAGTTGCTAAAATATCATCGAAATTTTGAATAACAATATGTTGGATTTGTGTTTACAGATGAGAATCTTAATTTTGATTAACACAAAACTGTTATTATTTTACTACGGTTTACATGCTATGTGCAGTGGCTAGATTGGACAAGACAAGGATCCAAACTGGAACAGTGAGAGGACGCCTAAGCTGGTCTAGCTGAAGATATCCACGATGGAACAGTGAGGGGATGCCCCAACTGGTTCAATAGAAGAGATCCAGATGGCAGAGAACATCAAGCTGGTTCACCAGCTTGGTGCAAGAGCGGGTCAGGGATCAAGTGCAGTACAAGTGCACAACAGAGTACAAGCACAGTGATCAGGTTCAGATCAGATCACAGAGCGCAACAATAATCCGTTCAGCATAGGAAGTTTACTCCGATGAAATCTGAATCAGAACTGATTAGAATATCCCAAGAAGAAGGGATATAATCACTGATGCTAGATTGCAGTTCTTCGAGGATAAGGTTTAAAGTACCTACGAAGAACTGGTTCAATCAACCAGAAGAAGCTCCGTGTACTTGCTGATGGTTTGGAAGATGTGTCTGAATGGATCAAGATCAAGCAAGTACACATAATTAAGAAGAGAGGAGCTCTTGACGAGAAGAATAGAGCCGAGATGGTCAAGGACAAACCAGCTCAGGATAAACCAGCTCTGATGGGTTTATTGTGGAAGATGAAGAAGAAGAAGAAATGCGGAGGCAGAAGTCTGTAATCGTGAACTCTCGTAGATGGAGGAAGATTGCTGTAGTGAAGAAGAAACCAGCTGGGAAACAAGCTCAGAGCTCAGCAATGTTCAAGAGCAGGAAAAAACTGAACAAGAGCAGTACAGATGAAGTATCGATCAGCTCAGTGCAAACCAGAACAGAGATAAGCTGGTGTACAAGAACCAAGCTGGTAATGTCGAACCAGATTAGCGAGCAGAGCAGATATGATCTGAGATCAAGAGCAGAATTGGACAAAACGACAAGTAAAGCAAACCAGAACAGAGATAAGCTGGTGTACAAGAACCAAGCTGGTAATGTCGAACCAGATTAGCGAGCAGAGCAGATATGATCTGAGATCAAGAGCAGAATTGGACAAAACGACAAGTAAAGCGATTTGAACACAAGACTATACGAAGACTGCTCAGTGTTCAAATCCATTTGTTGTGTTGTCTTATCGGTACAGTTCTCATATGCGAAAAAGTCATAAATCCTGCAGAAGCATTAAATGACAAAGGACACAAAGTACAATCTTGTCAGAAGACTTTTCAACTGCTACACCTTTGTGTCCAACGGATAGTATCTGCAAAGAAGCTTTATATATCAACAGCAGAGCACAGAGAAATGGATGACGATGAAGAGAGTGTGTGTGTGCAAGTACAGAATGCAAAACAGAGAAATGCACAACACAAGGCAGTGCAGTCGCAAGTTTGCACACTCATGTGGCAGCTGGTCATGTGCCCAGGTGTGAGCTAGTGCACTTACCTAAAGCATCAAATAATAATCTAGTCGACAGCACAAACCATCGGAAGATAGCGAGCAACCAGATTAGAGATAAACACTTCCCGTGTGTGAGATTTTACATTCGAGAGATTGTGTATCTCACACACCATTCACTCATATATTCGAGAGTTGAGCGAAACAGAAAATGAGTGAATCAAATCAAACACTCTCCTTGTAGTCTTTGGACAAAGACGTTAAAAAAGTCCTGTAGTCCTTCTCTGTAATGCCCAGATATCCTGATTACGTGAGAATAGGTGCATGACTAGGGGAAAATTATTTTTTTGAAAATTATGTGTCATTTTATGTGATTAAGTGTTAATTTAATGTTTTTAGGTGTTCATGCCATGTTATTAGCCCGATTGAGTTTCGGGCGCATGGACGAGAATGGGGACGATCGGGGTGTAAGTTTATTTGAATTTTAAGCCCTCATATTTCTAAGAGCTAAAATTTATATTTTTGAGCAGTATTTACGAAAAATAAGATTTCTATGTATAATTGTCGAGGGGAACCCGTTTTTTGCCTATACGGGCTATCTTAATGAACTTTGCTACCTTTTAAAAATTAAAAGATTTTATATTACGAAAATTAAGAGTTCAAGGTGTAATTTTGGAGCTTTATTTAGCATTTTAATTGGTGAGGGCTAATGAGGGAAAACTCTTTTATTTTCGTAACTTAAATATTGAGAGGGGTCTTTTGGAACATTATTCAATTCTTGCCACCCTAATTATTTTTGAAAACCCTAGCCTCCCTCTCCCTCTCATCTTCACGCCGTCACACCTCCCCTCTAGCACGAGTTTCATCAAATTTTTGGTATGGTTCAAGTTTGATCGCCCCTATCTCGAGTACTTTGTCCCGGTAACACGTAGCCTACGTAACTATTCAAAAGGGTATGCTCTATTCTTTCTTTTTCTCATCATTTAAATCATATTACACTGTTTCAAAATTATTGCATGATTTGTATGTGTTATGATTAGATCTATGCTTGTTGTTTAAGATACATGCATGTATCACGATTTTTAACACGTATTTGATTCATTTCTTGATGTGCATCGGTCATGGACGATTCATGGGGCTTGGGTTCGAGTCATGGTGGTTCAGTGGTGGTCCAAGGCTAGGTGGAAGGGGGGCTCGACCACCTGGTCGAGCCAAGCCCGAGACAAGTTGACCGTTTTCTCGTGCGGCGCTCGGCTGCCTCCTTTGTGTGCGTCGACCGGGCCATGCGAGCCATGGTTTGAGTCGTGGCTTGGTTCAGAGAAACCGGCCGGACCTGGGGGTGGTCCTGCCGATGGGGTTCCGGCCAAGGGCGGCCGGAACAGTGCTAAAGAAGGGAAGAAGTCGCGGGTGGTTGTTGGAGGCGGCGGCTAGGTTTAGTGGTTCGACCGGTTCGGTTGGGCCAGTTGGGTCGGTCCAGGTGGATAGGGTCGGGTGAGTCGAGGTTTGGGTCAAATTATTTTAAGTCGGTCCGAGTTATTTTATTTCTGGACCGGGTATTTTTATTTTAAATTTTAAAGTCTATTTTAAGCCTTTTGGCCTAATATTTTAAGTCAATTTTTAAAGTCAAAATATCTTTTATTTATGGGCCTAATAATTGTGTCAAATTTTAAATTCTAATTTTTAGTCAATGGGATTGTTATTTTGTCAATTTTTATTGTTTGATTTTAAGTTGAAGGACCGAGTACTTTTATCAATTTTGTAATTAAATTTGAGTTTAATGGGTCAAGTCGAGTTTGGGATTAAGTTACATATTAAGATCCAGGTCTAGGCTTTTGGGCTTAGAATTAGTGGGCCAGTCACTTGAATCAGTCCTTGACCGGGGATGAAAGGAAAATGTAGAAGCCCGCGAATATATATTTAATTATATATATAGTATTTTATGTGTATGCATATGTTAATGTTTAATGAAGGAATTAAATATATATTTACGGACTAATCCTTTTAAATTGCATATTTATGACGTACACGCATCATGAAAGTTTTATGAAACATTAAAGGCATGGAAGAATAGAAAATATTTTTTTGAGGGATTGAAGTAGTTTGTGGCAAGTAATGATGAGCGGGATCGGTATATTGGGCCCGATGGACCTCTGTTAATATTATAATGAGCTTATGGATCCATGTGTTCACGGCATGGTGAAGTGGGAGCATAGAGGTGTGACGGATCCCGAGGTAAGGTCGGGTGAACGGTATCGCCACGTACGTTGGTTCTTATGATTGATCAATCGATAATGTAATGACCCACACATCATGGATACGACTCACACGTATTTTATATTATGTTATGTTCATGCCTCATTATATTATGATATACGATCATGTACTGTTACGAATAGTTTTGATACCATGATTTACGATCATTCATGCATGCATGTTTTAAAGCTATTTTACGATATGTATGTGCTTGCATGGGATTTTATTATATGTACCTTGTTATTATCAGATAGAGCATTGTTAGGATCGATTTATCCTCTATACACTTGTTATTCAGATGATAATCAGCACTTAGAGGGTGTAACCAGATCGAATGATAAGACGCAGGATTCAGCTAGATATTGAAACCGGGTTGCAATAACCAAGCTGGTTTCAGCTGGTTGGTGAAACCAGCTCGATACAAAGCAAGCGTTAAACATGCTGGTTCCAGCTGGATGCTGAAACCAGCTCGACACACAGCCGAACGATCTGGTTAACTTATCTTGAGCTGCAATAGCTCAGTGTTCTTGAATACATGTGCACCGAGATACATATTGAGTAATGAAAGTAAATCATGCAGAAATAACTCAAACTGCACTCTTATATTCGAAAGCTCGATTAAACAGATTTATGCCCAGTTATAAATATGCTATGCGTATGAATGCAATTACTGGAAGTTGTAAAGAAAATACGCTGAGATTTGTTTATGGAAGTTCGGAGCTCAATCTCCTACGTCTCCCCTTCTTCCGCAATGGGAAGGATCCACTAGAAGACTTTGATTACAATGACCCTCGCTGCAACCCACTCCCATGACCCGTAGTCGCAAGAACTCCTAGCCACACCACTGCACACCAGCCCGTAAGCTGCGTGTGTATAACTCACTTCTTAACTACCTCAGTGAGAAAGGCGACACTTCTTTAACATCTCAGTGCGAAAGACTACATACACTTGTTTAACGTCTCTGTACGGAAGACAACTAGACTTGTTTAACGTCTCTGTCCAAAGACTACAATGGAGAGTATTTGAAATTACATTCACTCTAATATTTTTCGCTCATCTCAAAAAGTATGAGGGAATGTATGTGTGTGAGATTTACAGTGTAAGAATAATCTCTTAATAATTAAATCTCACACACTCTGGGAAGTGCTCCTTATCCGAGCTGGTTTTTCATTGTCTTCCCAAGTTCAGTGTAGTGTGTTCTTTTGATTTGCACAACACACTCTCTCTGTTATGGCGCTCTCTCTTCTTCTCTGTTTTATTGCGCCTGATATATAAAGCCGCTTAGCAGATTTGCCCGTTGGACACAAAGTTGTAGCCGTTCTGAAAAGTCTTCTGACGCATTTGTACTTTGTGTCCTTTGGCTTTTGATACGTTGCAGGCTTTATATGACTTGAGCTTTTTCGTCGGTACTTATACAGCCTTTGATCACTTCGAGCTCTGTTTGCTTGTGCCTGATGTGGACAAGACAAAACAAATCAGTTTGAACCAATTAAATTGGTCTTCGTTTGATTGTTCAAACTGATTTGTTTGACCAGATTGATTTGTCTGGTTCTGGTTTCTCAGCTTGTTTCTCTGTTAAGTTGGTTGCTTCCACGGCTCCTATAGAGCTCTCTCCTTATCCTCACCAGCTTCTTTGTTCTCATCTTCAAGCTGATCTTCTTTTGGAGAAGATTCTATATCTGCGCCTCTTTTTGTCTGCAGCTGAGCTTGTTCTGTTCTTTCCTGCTCTTGAGCTGCTACGAGGCTCCAGCTTTGCTCCATTCCCAGCTGATCACCAACCAGCTGGTTGATATATCTGTGAGATCAAGCTTCTCATAGATATCATACGGCCAGCTGGTTTGTCTGCTCCCGGCTTGTCCTCTTAACTTCAAGCTGGTTTGTCCTTAACCAGCTGTGCTCTATTCTTCTCGTCACGAGCCCTTTGTGTGCTTGCTTGTTTACTTGGTCCATTCAGACACCTCATCCAAATTACCAGCAAGCACACTGTTAATCAGTTCTGATTCAGTCTTCCCAAGGACTGAGATCCCTAAGATGAACTGATTATTGTCGTGCCAAGCGTTCACTTGATCACTGCTCTTGTATACGGCTTCGCACTCAATCACTGCTCTTGTAATCTGCACTTGATCTGCGCTTGAGCTGTTCTGCACTTCAACATTCTGCACTTGAATTCTGCTCTTCATTCTCTGTGCTTGATCTTCGTGCTGCACCTACTGCAAGCTGGTGAACCAGCTTGGTGTTCCCTGCACTTCTGGAAGTAAATAGTTGTATCAGTTTGGGCGTCCCCTTACTGTTCCAGCTAGATATCTTCGACCAGTTCAGCCCAGACGTCCCCTCACCGTTACAGTTTGGATATCTTCACGTCTCCTCCAGTCTAAGCAAGTTGCGCATGTCATGTAGAGCATTAGTACAATAAAAGCAGATTTTGTGTGAATCAAAAATTTAGATTCTGATCTGTAAAACAGATCCAACAAGCATGCTTTAGGCTCACTAGGTTTAAATGATGCGGGTGATACTGCTGTTGATTTTATTCCGACTGGTGGTGTGAAACTCTGATCGCCCGCTGCAACTGCTACCCCATGACCACTCAGATGCTTTCACTTATTTTATTAGGCATGTTCAGTTTTCCGCAACTTTTTACTTACTCTGATTTTTAAGCCAGTATGAATGATTTAACCTTTTGAGATATCTATTTATTTATGTTTTAAAGTGAGGTTGGGGGATTTTTATTAATGTTTGAAATTTATATACTTTAAAAAATGTTTATTCCACATTTTATTTTAAAAACAAATTCCTAGAGTACGGTTCGTTTCATTCTCACTGAGACGTAAAAGAAGTGTTGTTAGACACACATCGGGCTGGTGTGCATAGGTGGCTAGGAGTTCTTGCAGCTTGTGGGCTATTGGATCGTGTTACAACAGAGGCTGTTGTAATCAAAGTCTTCTAGTGGATCCTTCCCATGAGGAAGAAGGGGAGACGTAGGAGATTCAGCTCCGAACTTCCATAAACAAATTGCAGCGTATTTCTTTACAGCTTTCTGCATTTAACATTCACGCATTGCAGATGTTATAACTGTGTTTAAAACTGTTAATAAGCTTTCGATTTTCAGAGACCAGTTCAAGTTATTTCCGTAATATTTCATATCTTACTTGATCTACATCTCGGTGCACAAACATTTCAAAAACACTGAGCTATTGCAGCTCAAGATTTAGGTAACCAGATTGCATGCGATCTGAACTAGCTCACAGAGAGTCCAGCTCCGTGCTGAACTGGTTTCCCATTTACGTGCTAACTGCTTTCCAAATATTTATTTTAAATGCACGTAATATTTCTGTTAATGATTTTAGAACAAAGTTTGAGTGCTGGAGTTGTGTGATAACTCTCGTGAGTTGTGTGAGAACTCATGAGACTAGACCCGGCCAAGGGCCGGTTTCGGGTCCAACCCGCCGGTTCCGGGTCCGAGAAACCTGGAACCGGGACCGGAACCGTGAGAACCGGTTCCGGTCCGGGTCTGGGAACCGCCGGTTCCGGGCCGGTTCAGGGTTGAACCGTTTTTTTTTACATTTTCGTTTTTAAAATTTTTTTAAAAAATTAATTTTTTTTTAAAAAAGTAATTTTATAATTAAATTTCAGCATCTTGAATTTTGAATTTCGAATTTCAAACTAAAATTTGAAGTTGCATTTGGAATAGAATTTAAATTTTGTATTTATAATTAATTTGAATTTTATTTTGAATGTTAAAATTTAAATTTTAATTTGAATATTAATTTAGAATTTTAATTTGAATTTTTTATTTTAAATTAACTTTCGTTTTCTTTTTAAAAAGCTAATTTTATAATTAAA
>KQ993811.1:88977-124147 GCA_001598015.1 Dorcoceras hygrometricum | reverse complement strand
GTTGAAAAGCATTCAAAAGCTCAACCACTCGAAGAACTTTATCTGTTGATATTCATTGTTATTCCTTCGAGTTTCAATCTCTGGTTCAATCTTTGAATCGAGTTTCTTTGTCTAAGAAACCAGAGATTTTACAGTACTCATAGCCTTGTATTCATTGTTAAATCAATTGAGTCTGTAACGAACTTGCTGTGCAAAGCAGAGTAAATTACTGTTCCCATTGTTGTTCGCATATTCCATTGCGATGGTAGACAAGAACTGTTGGCAGATATCTCTTCTCTCAATTACATCATCAAAACTCGAATATCCAAATCAATAACTCCACTGTTCCAAGATCTGATTTTGATCAACTCGAAACTTATAACTGTAGCTTGAGCTAATCACTGTTATCAGCAATGTTGATCATCGTGAATATTATCATTTAATTCCAAATCTTTTCTTTTCTTTGTTATCACCAAAACTATAAATTTTATCCTAACATTGGGTAAATAGTACGAGATACAGAGGCCGTTCTTATATGTTTGCACAGAAATGGAAAGAAGACAAATTGGCTCTGTCATGAGCAATTTACCTTGTAGTGGAACAGTAATTACGGCGTACAATTTTGGCAGAAATTCAAACGGGATTTATTTTCCTTTGAAGCATTTATGACCGTTGCAATCGAAGCCTATATATACCAGAAGCTGGATTGAAGAAATTATCCTTTGCTATTATCACATTGCGGTCACGCTGTCAAAATCTATCTAGAGCTTACACTTCGTTGAAAAGCATTCAAAAGCTCAACCACTCGAAGAACTTTATCTGTTGATATTCATTGTTATTCCTTCGAGTTTCAATCTCTGGTTCAATCTTTGAATCGAGTTTCTTTGTCTAAGAAACCAGAGATTTTACAGTACTCATAGCCTTGTATTCATTGTTAAATCAATTGAGTCTGTAACGAACTTGCTGTGCAAAGCGTTGAAAAGCATTCAAAAGCTCAACCACTCGAAGAACTTTATCTGTTGATATTCATTGTTATTCCTTCGAGTTTCAATCTCTGGTTCAATCTTTGAATCGAGTTTCTTTGTCTAAGAAACCAGAGATTTTACAGTACTCATAGCCTTGTATTCATTGTTAAATCAATTGAGTCTGTAACGAACTTGCTGTGCAAAGCAGTTCGAAAAATATTGATAAGGATTGTAAACCAGCAGCTGCGTCTGCTTGGATTGGTGTGGATATACTAGGAGTTCTCATAGCTGCTGGCTTTGGGATCGGGTGTTTGTAGAAGGCCTACTTTCATCAAATCTTCTAGTGATACCTTCCGAGGAGGAAGAAGGTGAGACGTAGGATATTAAAGTCCGAACTTCCAGAAACAAATCTTTGAACCCTTGCTATTTACTTTGCGCCTTTACATACTGCACTTATATATTGTGTTTATCTACTGTTCACATATATATTGTGTTTATCTACTGTTCACAAGTCAATCGGTTTTATTCCGCACTTTTCAAGTTAACCGAGAAACTTGCATCAAACTGAGATACCTTAAGTCTGGTAACTCGAACTTAAGTCAAGCCGTGTTGAAAACATTTTAAAAGATTTCAAAAATCGAAGGAGTTCATTCAACCCCCCTTCTGAACTCCTATTTGCTTAGTGATCCTATTTTTGGGACCATCAAAGTGATTTAGACTTTTTTATTATTTTAATCATTTCATTTTCCTATAAATAGGCTTGTAATGTTTATTTGAAAAACACACAAAAATATACAAATTCTCTCAATTCTATTCTATATAAATTAAGGAAATTATAGAGAAATAATAATTTCCTATTAATATATAATTAAGAGTTCATTTAAAGTAATAAGTAGGTTTATTGTAAAGATAATTATTTATTTTATTTATTAATGTTTTTTTTAATTTATAACAATTATGACTATTTCTAACTGTTATTTTTCGGGGATTGACAACTCAGCATCTGCCCCATTTTATTTTAAATTGATAAAGTAAAATTTGGAATAATTAGAAAATAATGCCCCCTCCGACACAGCTAACGTCGAAGCTCCTCCGCCATTTCCCGCGGCGGCCACCGCTGCTCCCCAGTTTCTTTAGTTCCTATCATTTCATACCTTCCTCCATATTTGCTAGCTCCACCGACAACCTCGATCACAATCAGCGCCACCACAGCCGACGAAATGTTTATAATCAGTGTTCGTACTTGTCCTGGCACATCGACTCATCTCATTACGGCTTCTCATTCTCTCGCCGGTTCTCCGTTCACGCTGGTATACCTGAACCAGAGGAACTGTTTCTTCCAGTTCATGCTCTCGTATCATTGCTCGATTCTTATCACGACCTCACCGGCTTCCCGTGGTGAGCATATTCATGACATGTCACTTTCCTGTTGCTGTAGCAGCATAAAATACCCGGATGTGTTTCAGTTTTAACAAAATATGTTGACCAGTCTAAGGTAAATGGACAGTTTAGGTTTAGCACTTGGGAGCAGGACACTGTTCAGCTTTATCTGTCGTGCTTTTATGCATCTATGCCTGTGCTTTGCCATGCAAATTAACATCATTTTGGTGTCAAGTAATTGATGCTTAATCGAAATTACACGAATATTTGTGTAGGTTTTTCCTCTGTTGCCATTTACATGAACCAAGATCTAACTTGATTGAAAGATATGCCTTAGACTGCTCAATTTTACTCTCGCTTATAAACTATCCTGCATTCTTTCCCGTAGTTGTTATTTATTTATTTAACCATATTGTTTCATATGTAGGTGGATAATAATCTCATCGTCCACTGTGGCAATGAGACTTGCATTATTTCCTGTAATCATATTGCAAATTAAAAAGTTGAAGAGGATAGGAGAACTATTACCAAAATGTGAGTATTTTGGCCAATTCTTCGCTGTTTGACGCTTGTATGTTACGCATTCTTTGTGGAATATGTGAGCATTGCAAAATGGAAAAGAGCTGCTAAAGACAGAGAAATGTAGGAATGCTCTCAATTATTGGACAAATTCAGCTATGCATATCGCAAGGATTAGAAAAGAAAATCATTGAATCAAATCCTATAAGACCTCCCGGTTAAATATCTCTGTTTATTTCAACTGATCCTATCGTAAATGACTTAAAAATCTTTCTATTTTCAACAGTTACAGTGAGAAGGGAATTGGCTTCTCTTTATTTTTCCATTTGGGTTTGGAATGGTCTTTGTTGTGAAACTTATAAGGGAAGGCTAATTTTCTCCTGATTTATGCCACCTGTTTATTGATAAGTCCAAGATCCGAAAGAGAATGATGAGAAGTTACCGATTCGTTCCTCATGTTTATATTTTTTTTTCTTTCGTATTCCATTTGGAAACCTCCGGATAAAAAATTGAGGGCATACTGGAAGTTATTGTGTGTTTGCTATCCTGGTAAGTTCGCCTGTTTCTTTGCCTAGACGCTAGTCTTTTTTTGTCATGCCGGTGTCGATATTTTATATCTCAGCCAATTGATTTTACGTGATCCCAATGGTGCTACCACCCACTTGATTTTTTCATTTATGATTTGTGAAGTTCCACTAAAGAAGATTCTTTTCGATTCCTTGTAGTAATTTTGTGCATTTCTCTTGAGCATTTTTGCTTTTCAGGCATGAATCATCATGTAAAGCACCTTACACTTATAATTTCAAAAACGAAAGTAAAGATATATGCCCCATGATTCGGTTTTATTGGTTGCAAAGGAAGTATTTTCTTGTGTTAGACCATTGAGTCAATGGAAATCTTATGCATACGGATTAGGAGATTATGTCAAGAGATCAAGTACTGTAAAACAACTATGTGCGCTAATTATGTTTTTTGGTCTGTCTGGATCCTTTATATTGCACCCTAAGTTTATAGGCTAGTCCTTTTTCCATGATGGTGAGGGTACCAGCTCTTGGTGCAGATACTTTGGATCCTATATAACTATTAGACTGTTTGAGATTTGTGGAAATAGATGCTGGTTGAATATACACGTTTGAGTGTTATATCTTGACTGGCCATTGAGATGTTATCGGAAGCTGGAACCATGTATGGTTCAAATAGGCATATGCTTAATGGGTCATCGGTTCCGGTTCCGATACCTGTCCAGTTCTGAACCCTAAATTCTGGGAACTTGAAAACCTGTTCATAACCGGTTCCATATAACCACTCTGAACCTTGAATCTGATTCTGTTTCTCTGGTACCGATCCAATTTAGAAATGAAAATCGGTGTTTTTTCTAATAGATAATTGGGGGTGAAGATTTTTTAAATTAATTTTCAGATTGGGGGCCATTCTATAATTTCCGATTGTAGGCTTGTGGCTGTTGGGATTCCAACTCGTGGCAACGGCACTTGAATTCAGAGAACCTTTGCCACACAGTCCCTTTTATATCTTTTAAAATACCTGCATCCGTTAGGATTTAACTTTCGTCTTTGGAAGGAACTGGCACTGCACTGGTTCCGGTGTAGAATATTCGGGACAACGCCAAACCTATACTTCTAATGGTTTGGGTTGGATCAGAATCTGTTCATAACCACTCCGGTTCTAGTTCCGGTTCTGGTTCGATCCGCCATGTTAAGCATCTCTATGTTCACATCATGGATCCCAGCTGATGTTCACATATTGTCATGATAGCGTGATTGGAAGTATATCAGGGGCCTTGGTTGTCTTGTTCACTTGGTGAAGTTGAAACTTAGTAGACCTGATGCCTCCGAGTCCAGGAACTCATTTAAATCTGTCCAAAGTCAAATTGTCGCCACTCAAAAATGCCCTGCGCATTGTTATGTAGGAGTCAGATACAATCCATTCAACTTTATTCCATCAAATGCAATTTTTAGTGTTCAGAAGTTACATTTGCAACTAGCAGTAGCTCCATGAATTTTTATAGTGTGCCGACTGAAGGTATTTACCAACATGGAAATTTCATTATTAACTGGGTTTCGCTTTCATCTTGTTTTCCAACTCGTTCCATCCTAATTCCTTTCACGTTTACTTATTGAAGTACTTGATCATGTACTTCATAACTCATTGGTACACTGCAGCTGGACTAGCATAGATATGGCCGTAGAAGTATTCTTCAAGACATAATTGCTCCAAATGTGGTTGATGAACTTTCTATCAGCCGTTTCATATACTCTTCCATGTGTTATGTCTTAGAAAGCAAGGTCGATATAATCTTCCATGGTCATGCTCTTCCTTTAGCTTTTATGATGTTTCATTTCATGCTGATTTACTTGAGGTGCAATGATCTGAATACACTTTAAATGAATGCGACATCTATGGTGAAACTTATCATGCTTCTGTCTTGCACATATATTATAGTACCTCAACCATTTCAACTGCCTCTGTCAGAGAGAAATTTCCGTGAGCAAATGGCCTCTTTCTGGAAAGAAAAGCAGGCCGCTGGGTGCCCGTCATTTTTTTGGTTCATCTCCTCATTTGTCATTCAGGTCATTTTCTTCTTGATGCTGAAATTCTTTTGTGGTTGACGTATGCTGAAATGTCCTCTCTCTTTTTACTGGAAGAATATATTCTTCGTTGATAACGACATAGGTGATGTAATCATGAGGCCGTGAGAGTAATATAGTAGCTCATACTCTGAGTTCCTAAGCATGGAAAAAATGAACTTGCTCTAAAAGCTATTCGACACCATTTACCTGAAGTTTTATGGTCTTTTTCTAGGACCTATTCAAATTTGTGGGAGCCTATTAAATTATTTTATGTTGTTATTATGTAATGTCCTTAGTATACTTGTAAAGTGTCATTTATTGGCTTCTTCATTTACTATTGTTCCTCTGAGTATTGTGCATGCGCAAGCTTCACCTTGATATACTTAATGTACATATAGTAGGGGAGGACATTTTTTCCAGATAATGAGTACCCAATCGGGTCGGGTATTTAAAAAAATATCTGGTTTGGGTACTGTTTTTCAGGTTGTTGTCTGTCACCGGGTGTTAAATTACAATGTCTAAATTATAAACATCCATAATCAATGTTTATAATAGTAATTATATGATTAAATTAAAATCAGATTTCATATATATATTCCCTCCGTCTCATATATTCAGGCTTTTGTGTATTTTCACACATATAAGAAAGTGTTTGAAAATCTAAATTTTATAAAGTAATTTCCTTATTAAATGAACAAGTTAAATAAGGGCAGATTGGTAACAATGGAGAAAAAATAATAATAAATATGGAAACTGAACTTTATTATTGGGACGGGTGAAAAAGGAAATTCAGCATACATAAGGAGTATAAGATATATTAAAACTTATATATATATATATATATATAAAAGTTGGTTTGGCTCAGTTTGATTTGGATTTTTTAAATGAAAACTTTAAACCAAACCAACGTTTCTGGTTAGCTTGTTGTTGGATTCAGGTAACAGGGCCTCAGTGATGTATAGACTACAAATAATATTGCATAGAATAAATGAATGCATTATATTGAGAACCATAACTGAAAATTACAACTCTCAAAACACAGTCAAAACCAACACAGAAGAACTCCCCAACCAGGCCCACACACGCAAGAAAACTCTCACTTTGAAAAAGTAGTTCCAGCACTTCCCATCTCACTCCCCTTTTTATTATAATCTGGATCCCCCCCCCCCCCCCGACCCTCCACTGTGCCTACATAACTAACTAGCTGACGTGAACCAACTCTCATTTCCCTTCATTGTGGGCCTTATTATGATTATGGGTCCTACCCTTCTTGTATAGATTCTGAATACTGGAATCCTCCTAAATCTTCTCCTATCTTTGATCCATGCTTCTTCCCACTATCATGATGTACTGTGATTCTTAATGCTGAGTTTTTATCAATTTTCGTTATCAAAGAATATTCTACATGCTCATGTTGCTTCAATTATTTCAATCTACCAAAGCATCTTTTTGTTCTCTGATGGGTCTGAATTTCCGTGGTCAAATTGGGTATATCAGACGAACTTGAGATTTTGTTGGTCTTGTGATAATTTGCAGGTCCCCTGCTTTTTCTTGTGGGTCATGACCATTCGGAAAATGTCCTTGAACCTCCACCCTGGTTTTGATTGCGTAAGTCATTTTTATGTAAGGTTGATGGTGTTAATTCACTCATTTCTTTTAAATTCCTAAATATGTTAGTAAAAAACTGTTCATATTGGTCTTGGAAATACTTAATTCTCAGACTTGCATTCATGGAAATAGATACATATCAAATTGTTGCCTGCTTTTAGAAATCCTTTGCTGGTCGTTGCATGCAACAAGCCTCATAAACACAAAACCCACGCTATTCTGTTCCATAACATCCTTCGAATATTTATGCTGTATTAATCCGATTGCCAAGTGTAGAATAAATAAAAGAAGTGTTAAGTACTAAATTGGCATTCATCACCTCTGAATTTTCAAATGGTTTACATTAAAGTCCTATTCACTATTGTAACCTTGTGATATATTTCCCAACTACAAGAGTATTCATCATAAATTTATGCTTATGCTTCTCGAGTAGTGGTTTTTTCTTCTTTCTTCCTTTCCTTTTTCTCCGTCTTTCTTACTTACTCAGAGCATAACGGTTGAATCGTCCTCAACACTGCATGTACTGCCACAGTTTTAAGGATGATATTGCTGTCCTTTTTACTTGAAAGTGTGGTTTGTGGGAGAGAGATTAGGGCTCTGGTTGGAAGCCAAAAGGAGGGAAGAAATATAAAAGAATTTGATTTTGTATAGAAACTTTTTTCCCTTCATCTGTTTAGTGTGTATTATTGGTGGTTCTTATTGTATCTTAATTTTGGCTAGCACCTTCAAATTTATTTCTTATATTTATTTTTTCCCTCTTTTGTCGGTGATCACGAAATGCAATTTCTCTGACTATATTACAGGGAGGAATCTTATGGTTCCAGAACTTAACTGAAAATCCACATGGTGTGTTTGGACCTATTATCCCTCTGTTTATCGGAGCTTTGCATTTCAGTAGTGTTCTGGTATAAAGACACCTCTCTTTGTAATTATATTTTCAAAATGCTTTCTGTGTTAATTGATTATGATCTTGGGATATGTCAATCAAGATACCATGCTTCATAAAATAAAATTAGAATCCCAACTTTCTTAGCTTATTTATTTCCTTAGTAGATGTTACCAAACATGAAAAAACACACAAAAACAATCCTGGCAATTTGGATGACTGCCGCCTTTGGCTTTCGGGTGATCTCATTTCACCAAAAGGCCTCCTGCACTGGATAATTTCCCTGTTCCTCCAAACGAAATTGGTCATTGGTTAAAACCGCCCACATAGTTTCCAACATCAAACTCCACATGACGAATTTTCTGGCCTGCTGCAGTTTTGTACATGTTCGTTAATTGTAGAAATTAACTTGCGGTTACGAGTAAACTTGCTATCATTCAGTGACAAAGTCCCCAGCCTTTGGTAAGGATGAATTAACCTGTCAATTTGGATCATTGTCTTATTTGGCTTTGGAGTGATCCCATTGTTTTTAAAGGGCATCTTGCTCTGCATCATTTCACTATGTTGATATGAGAATGTGGCAACAGGTGCAGAAATGAATAATCGTTTAAGGATGTGGTTTATCTGAAATAGTTCTTTTTCTTTGATGTTGTTATCAGGCACAACTGATGGTACACTTGCTTAGGTTTTTGGTTCATGGGCAATCGATGATAGATACCTTGGTTTTTCATTTAGTTCTTGTTTTCCTTACCTCTTTATTATTTCTTTCTGAATGTATAAAATATACCAGAAAGTCTACAATATCAGACATTTACTTAAATATGATTGCATACAGGAGGTTCACGTAATTTGGGTTTATTTCAAGAGTGTCGACTTAGACTTCACTGTTATTTTCTGATACTTATGACATTTGGGATCTTTAACACATGCTGGAATATGCAGTTTCAATTACCTGTGCTATTTCTTCTCTCCTGCTTTTAAAAATCTGAGAAATGTCTTTTGTTTCTTTGTCAAATGAACGAATATCAAGTTCCGGTTTTGAATGTTTTTTCAATATTATTTCAAATACCACTAAATACCAAGGTTCCAAAAAGCACAAACCTTGACAAAGCATCAAGATCAAGTTTCAAAGTTTTCTAGCTTAAGCTAGTTTTAGTACGAGATTGGGAGTGAAGAAACATTTTAAATTGTTACTATAATTTTAATTATAGCACGTCAATGAATTGATTAAGTAATACATAAACATGCAAAATTTAAGAATAAATGCATACGTTAGATTTTCTACTATCGAGATTACTAATTAAAAATATTTCAATTTCTTTAATATATATTTGTTTAAAAATTTCATATTATCACAAAGTTACTTTTAAAAGTCAACTTTTATCAAAATAATAACAGTTGACATAAAATTCCATTTTTTAGGTTAAATATAAACTTAAAAATCTCATGCATGAATTATTATCGTTCTTAACATGGTCAACCTTCTTGTTTTGCTCAAATCAAAGCTCTCTTCACGCGTCGCTCTTCACACTTAATCCATGCTTTTTTGGAACATTGCATGATACTGGTTGGGGTCCACTGGGATCATTCCACTTTTATCATTTTTTTGTTGTAATGTAAAGGAGGTATAGCTAGAACTCATTATAGGTATCTTAAAGTTTCGTTTTGTCATCACTTACTCTATGAACTGCTTTTTGTAAAAACATGTCACTTGGAACACCAAAGCAGTATTTATTGTCATCTTGAAAGGGAAGTAGCCTGTTAGTGTTGGCACTGGTTGATTTGAATTCATTCACACACACACACACAAACACACACACACACACGCACACACACACACATACATGCGCACACACGCTCACAGATAATCTCTATATCAGAGATTGTAGTGGATCAGTATCTTGTGGAAGGGCCTGTGTTCAAGGTATTATGCTGAACTTGATGTTTTCTTCAGATCCAGGACTTGATTCACACAGGGGTTCCTTCGTTCTCGACTTGAATATATGTTCCTTTGCATCATGACATTGATTTGGCTGTTGCTTTTCTAATGACAGATGTTTTTCTATGTGTTTTTCAGTTTTCTTTTCAACAAACAACAATTCAACATTCACCAGGATTGTTGGGATTATTGGTGAAGGTGAGTTTGTAGAAAATAGAAATATACAAGTGCTTTGTTAACCCTAACCTTCAATCCTGTTATAGAGCTTTTGCTGTTAAGAATCTTTCTGAGCTAATGATAGATATCATGATAGATCTACTTTGGCACTGAGTACTCATCTCAAGTATCTAGTATCCTCTGGTTTCACTCTATAAGAGGACATATTTACTTCTATCTAGTTGCACTATGGCCTCTGCCTTTATTTATGTCTACGGCAATATTCCTCATTTGATAAAAATGAAATACTTTAGTTGTTGACTTTTATCTTTTATTTATATTAAGTTTTTGAGCAACCCACTTTGCAATAAGGTTTTCATGCAGAACGCAACCTGTAGAATGTTAGTTCGAAACATTGTGAAGAGGGGTTTGAGTGGTCACGCTTTGCATTTGTTTAGATATGCTGACGAGAAGATAGTATTTATTTCATTTCTTTCACTTGAAGCACAGGTAAGTTTCGGGCTTTTGGCAGTCCAGGGATATAGTAATAATATGTTCCATATATTATTTTTTTCTCCTTTGAAACATGTGATTTTTTTCTAGTTCTGATTGTATCTAAAGTAAAGATTTTTAGCAATAATGCCAGTGTAATAGTAGTCCTGACAGTTTTTCGTTTGCCCTTTACAGTGGTACTCAATTTATTTGCAACTGTTGACACTCCCTATCATGTTAGTTGCTTTCAACGTGCCTCAGGTAATTAAATAATTTTCCCCAAAGTTTTTGGGATAAGGTGTCAGAGTGCTTCTAAATATTGTTCATGTCGTAAACTTTGGTACTTGTGGCCCGCAGATACCAATTTCCATTCAATGATAATTTGGTTGTCTTTTCATTTGTTTTCTACTGGAAGTTGGGGAAGTTGGACTAGTTGAGTGAACTGATCTCTATTTAATTCTAGATCATTTGATCCGATGGGCGATGATGTGGCAGATATCCTTTTTTTCCCAATTGAAGCATACTGAATTCATCTTAGTTTTTGAATAATCCCTGGTTGAAGTCAGTTAAACAGTGTCTTAATGCTTTACACAATTTGTGCCACCTTACCGTGAAAATTTCAATTGAACTTTGCTCTTGAAATTCATAGAATGTATCTTGAAATCATGATCATATCAGACCATTCAAAAGTTTACACTGAAAAGATTTATTATCTTATCAGATATCACCTTTATTTGATAAGTTCTTTCTTGCAGGGAAGTTTGGTATATTGGCTTACAAACAGTTCTTTGTCACTGATACAGGTTGGTCCTTTTCCCTTCTAGGATCAGTAGCACTATTCTAGGTGGCTTAAGGTTCAATTATGGTTTGAGTCTTTTGTTATGAATGCTAGTCTTAGATTTGCCGTTTTCTTATAAGGGTCTCAAGAATTAGCGTATGAGATATGACAGAGACTGGTTTGGAAGGGCAAGAGTGCTTGCAAGTAAGTGGTTTTTTGGGGGTTAGTGAAGGAACATTTACTGGTGGACTTGTGGAGATAATAACATATAGTGAAAAGCCAACTTTAGGTCATAATTGCACCCTTGAATTTGCCGTTACAGCATGCATAAAAATGAGGTGTTGATGGTACACGCTGATGAAGAGAGAAACTTGTGATGCAGAATTATACTCAAGCTGCTATTCTCATTTCCCAACTTCGTTCTGATAACTTTAAGCAAAGCTGTTCTGATTGTTATTTTCACTGGTTGTTTTTCCAATTTGCAGCAATTATGTCTCAGCCATCCTGATGTTATTCAGTATTTGGGGCTTCCTAAGAAGACTGCTCCTGCAGTAGCTTCAAATAATGAAAAGAGAGGCTACTCTGGAGCTGCCGAAATTATGATTTTGACAAAGCAGGGAGAAGTGCCTGCTCAAAGTCTTTCACCTGAAGAATTGGTTTCCGTAGTGGCAGCATTATCTAACAACTTAAGTCAATAGTTTTAATGCAAGTTTTCTTACTAATGTATCTTAGGACATTTCCACAGTTTTCAATCAAAATCTCAACTGACGGGTATAAGGATACTGCAATTAAATTGCTAAGGTACCAAATCCTCTGTTCTAGAGATGATAAGCTCTCTTCTTATGCTTAAGTTGTATTTGTTAACTTTGAGCCAGACTTGCTCTTGAAAAGGATCCTGGATCTATGAGAGCTTTGGTTATGATTGGACTGACACTGTTGCACAAGAAACAATTTGCCGAAGCTGCTGAATGTTTGGAAAATGCTATCTCAAAGGTCTATCCAGTTTATTAAATATTAACCAAAGTCCTATGGAGAGAGATTCCAAATGATAAAATCTGGATCTGTGCGACTGCATATAACTGTCATGAATTAATTTTTTGTGGCTCCTCATCAAATCCAATATATATATTCTTTTTCTGAAGCTTCCTAGGTCTTGATATTTTTGCAGCCAATAGTTTGTATGCTCCTAGTGACATTGTTTTATTTGTTTGATATTTATTTCAGCTTCTCGTGGCTGGCCACCCAAAAGGAGTTGAAGAAGTTGATCTCTTGATTCTTTCATCTCAATGGGCTGGTATTGCTCAGTTGCAGCAGGTAAGCCAGAATGACACCTTTTGAACTCTTTTATAACTTTCAAATCTTAATTACCAACCAATATAATCATCCTGTCTTTCTTTATTTCATCTATAATCAAAATATACTTGTTAAGGAACCATCCATTGAGAAAAACATTGAAAGTTGATTGTTCTAGAGATTACACTCGAAAAATTGTTATTCCAAAGATGCATCGACATATTCCATATAATTGCAACTTGTGAAATTAAGCAAGGGATAATTGGCAAAGCCAAGTGATTATATGGATTGAATTAGAGCCATCTCCGAAAGCAATGCCAGGTAGCTGTGAAGTTCTCACTGTGGGTCGTGTACCAGGGCCACTGACGACGTATCAATATGATGGTCCTTTGCTCTGCCTGGAATGCTTTTGCATGCAATGACATCTTAGATTGGAGTTCATCCCTAATTTCCCTATGGTCTAAAAGAAAACATTGGCATGACGTGAACATAAATTTCATAATGATCAGCTAAGGCAACCCAGCTAGCTGCATTTGTTCTTGTGAATAGCTGAAGATAATTTGAAGGAACACCCTAACCATCAATAAGTGGGTATGGATGGAAACACTGTGGATAGTTTTAAGGCTTCTTTTTGTATTTCCAAAGGGTTTAGTTATGTTACTTTTCTTTTGTCCAATTTTTGACAAAAAGCATCTAGCAGGATAAGATGGAAAAAGGTCTTCGGCATATAGAAAGAATAGCTCATCTGGAAGAGCCCGAGGATTCAAAGAGCAAGGCACACTACTATGATTGTTTATTTCTTCTTTCCAGGTATGAAGCAAGACAACTCCTATTTTCATTAAGGGTGAAGTTATAATTTTTTATATGCTGATGGGTCTAAATTGGAACCATTTCAGCATTCTACAGAACACGGGACAAAAAGCCAAGGCATTGAAGTATTTGCGAAAGGTTGCTTCTTATGATACCCGTTACAATGTATATTTGGAAGACCTGGAGAATGATTTGGATGATTTTGCCGTTCATCTAACTAATGAGAGGAGATTTTTCTGAGTCTTTGACTAGTAACAATGGACTTTTAGAATTTATTGGATCGCAGAGGGTGCCGTGACGCATTAAAATTTCTGATTTTCTGCAATTATAAGAAGCGGCCTATGTATAGGTGCTATTATTCATAAAGCCTCCTCGAATACGCGGAGGCAAACTGGAGATTCTGTTCCTACTAGTTCATTCACCATTCAAGTGGTTCAGAGGGAGAGAGTAGTTGGTACAAGTGTGTGTGGATTAAGGTTTGGCCACAGTTGATGTATGTGAATTGATAAATTCATGTAACAGTAAGAGACACATGTTTGATTTTGGTCCAGTCCAAGGAATGAGAGGAGTGGATGAAAGACAACCAAAACCTGAGGTCCCAGCAATTGTTGTGTTGGATGCAAATGCATGAATGGTCAGCCACGGGTGAGCTATAAACAAGCTTTCCTCATTGGACATGATAGATACAGAGAAAGAGAGAAGAGAGATTACGTATAGTTATGGGATATTTATCTTTCGAAACATGATCATTTTTTATATATAATAGAAAAGATATTATCAGATGTTAAACGCGTGCCACTTCTACGTGCCTTTATTCCATTTCCTTTTTCAATATTTCAATGAAACACTAGATTGAAATATATATATATATATATATATATATTATCATATTTGTAAATAAAGGGGTACGAGAACTCATGAACATTTTATTCATGATGGTATGCTGATGTGAAATGTGATTGAGATTGATTTACGTCCAGCAACCACGGGGTAGCGTCCACGAATATTTAGTTATGTGATGACAGTATATGATTAAAAATCGTGAGGTTTGCAATTTATTCAACAAAGTTATGTACTTGGGTAAATAATCATATGCCATATGAACTAAAACACATTCTGGTCAAACTATATGCCACATGGCATCAGTTCGTGAGAACGAATTAGTACATGAATGGTGAAACTAGTGGCAATATTTTTAGACAAACCCAGCACTATACTAAACGGTCATAGGATGACATGGACATTTATATATATATATATATCCACAAAAAATAAAGTATTGGAGTATGCATGATCCTACACATGGTATTAGAAGACAAAATTGCCGCCGGGTAAAGCTACTGAACAAAGAATAAAAAGCATCGTGATTGGTGCAAGATACATTTGAGAGGTTGATTTGAGAGTTGTGGGTTCGAGGGGGAGCAACTGTACGTGGACAAAGATGGGCGTGAATCAAACAAGATGACATCAAAATGATTTTTTTTTTCAGAGAGATAGAGCTGTTTTGTGGTGTATAATAAAATAATTATAATAATGATTATTATAATAAATGACGTAGATTATGCCCTCCCACTTTCCAACTTCCAACACATACCTACATCCATTTTTTTAAGTTAGCTTATTAATAGACTAACCTTCTATATAACATAGATGTCAATAACCCATAAATGTTTTAAATCGAGGTATATACACGAGTAGACAGAGATTCGAGAGAGAAGATTTATATAACGGACTAACCTCCAGAACATACCAATAATATCTATATTCATGTTTATATAAATTGGTGATGATGGTGTATATATAATAAAAAATATTATTATTATTATTATTATTATTATTGTTATTATTATTATTATTATATTATTATTATATTATTATCATTATTATTATTATTATTATTATTATTATTATTATCATATCATCATCATCATCATCATCATTATTATTATTATTATTATTATTATTATTATCATTATTTTCATCATATCATCATCATCATTATTATTTTTATTATTATTATTATTATGATCATCATCGTTATCATCATTATTATTATTATGATCATTATTATGATCATCATTATTATCATTATGATCATGATTATTATTATGATGGTGATCATCACATCATCATCGTCTATACATACGTGCATATGTGTAAGCACACGGTCACCATACATAAATATAGGAATAGATCGTCTCGTGGTGTCATTTTATATCAACCATTCTTCGCATTTGTTCCATGCAATTCTGAACACTAGAATCGAAAACCAAGATCCTACATTTTCTCTCTGCAGATCTTTTTCTTGAATCTCCGCCATAGCCGGACCTTCTCTCCTATCACCACCATATCCTTCTCTGGATACAGCTCCCAATTTTCACTCCCACGCCGTACACTCTTTCTACTTTCACCCCTCTGATCTCTCTCTCTCTGTCCTTTCTTATTTGCGTATTGTACGTACGTTAAATCTCACCACAACAATCTCAAGTCCTTGATTTCTCATCATGGAACCTCGAATTTGCGAGCTGTGCGATGGGGAGGCCACCGTGTTCTGCCCTTCCGACGCCGCATATCTGTGCTGGGCCTGCGATGCTAAGGTCCACCAGGCTAACTTCCTCGTGGCTCGCCATTTCCGTCACCCGTTGGTCAATGGTCAGTCCGGAAATGATGACCTCGATTCGCTTTCGTCTTCGAATTCTTCTTCCAAGGAGTACTCGTTCGCAGGCCGGAAGAAATCCTGTTCTTCGTCGAGGCCGCCTGTGGATTATTTCAAGACTGAAGATATTTTCTTGAACTGGGTCGGTAAGCTTGGCGTGGGTGGTGATCGGGGGGCCGAGGGGATTGGTTGCAGGGCGTTCGACGTTTGTTCGGATCGGTGGAATGCTTGGCCCCTCCGCTTGAGCCTGGCGGCGTCTCTGTGTTTGGGGCTGAGGGCCAAGTCGGCGATGACCTCCCAAGCCCTGAAAAGGCTTGAGCAATTTTCCGGCGTTCCGGCGAAGCTCATATTAGCCGCGGATTCCAAGCTCAAAGGCGCGGCACTGATAGGTGGGCGGCGGCGGCGTCGGGTGGAACTGGAAGAGGGATGGGCTGAATGCTAGCTGCCCATTCTGGGCGTGTTTCTCTAGAACAAAATTAAAGAACCTAAAAATTGGTGGGTTGAGTGTGTAATTTATGTGTGTTGAATATTCCAATGATATATTTTTTACTTTCTAAACACTAGGATAAATTTATATTATTATTACTATAATTATTTCTGAAAAATGTTAATGAAGGAATAAACATTATTTTTTAATTATTTTGAGTAGAGACAGTGGCAGTAAAATATAGTTGAGAATTACACTGAAACATATGATGCATACACTGCAAATAAATTACAAGACACGATAAAAAATATATTATTTGATCCGTTGAAAAGGGAACATAATAGTAACTGACAGACAAATTATCACTTGCATTGTTTAACTGGTCCTTAGGACAGTAGCAACAAGATTAGTTGGTAACCTTTCTTAGTTTCAAAGTTAACGCCTCGACAGGTCGTGTAACTTGATTGAATCTATAATGCAGTAAGTGGATCAAAAGATCTCACATGGAAGCATAAATATGTCGTTGCAAACTATATAACATCTCCTATCGGACAGTGTCAAATGCTAAGAAAATTTTCCCACTCATGGCCAAAGAGTCAAAGACGTACATTTATTCAACTAGATAATGATGCGACTTTAATTGATTATGAGTAAAAGTGTGTTGGGGTCTTGCTTCACAACTAAGTGTGTGGCTAGATAGGTGCTTATTGATAACTATGTTAAAAGATTTCATTATTACCGGCTGAACTATGCATGCCTAAGTATGTGGTTACACGCCCCTGATTTGCTAGCTTGTATGGCACTCGACAACGATTTTTGGAGCTCAGTTCCTCCAAGCCCTTCCTCAACTACATCGATATCTTCTACCACCGAACAGAAATCTTGTGTACCATTATTTTTCTTGCACCATTTTCCGGCAATAACTCTGTCCGCACCTCGATGCAGGACATGCTCGTCTATCCCTCGCAGCACAGGGTCGTTCTCTTCGAATCCGCCGCCAAACATTGCTATGCTGCCGTGATCATCATCCTTGTTCACGATCACGGTCGTGTTCCGAAACTCGGGTGTGTTGCATAGTATGGTGTGGAAGTATGATTCAAGTGGATACGCCACATTGGTGAAGTACATGAGCAGCTTTCTTGGGAGGTTGTCCCATCCATTCACGCAGTGCTCCATCAAAGATCTGCTCAGAATCATCCACCTTGAACCTGCACCCAACATATAGTAGACATACATAAGAGGCTTGTTCAAATTTGCAGCTGTCCAAACTGGGCAGGTTGCGAAATTGCCAACCATACCCATTTGGTGGGGCAATCCGACCAGATGGGTCGGACCCATTTTGCAAGCTTAGTCAAATTAATAAATGATCCACTACACCAACCTCCAAACACACTAAAAGCATCCGGCCTTTCCCTACTTTCCGCGGCGTAGAGAAGGGGCTCCTCATTTTTCGCGAGATAAAGACTAGGGTCGACAGCAATCTCACTTAAATTTTGCTTCCTTCTGTATCCACAGTTAGTTTTTTTTTTTTTAGCTGACCGGATTTTATGTCAACCTGTTCCATATATGGCACCACGCAAAATCTAGAAAATGATTCAAGAATGGTGGGTTGTGCTTACTTCTTGAGCTTGGTGGCGTCATTTGTATACCAAACAAAATTTATACCCCGAGGCAGGGATGTAAAAGCATAGAGAATATCTGCACCCAAAGATGTACAAACAGGACTATAATCACCAAGTTATACAACATACAGGCGCCGAATCTTGTATATATACCATGATCCATGAATAGCTGCCAGTACAACTACTAATCACTATTACTTGGAAACCCGTAAAAAGCTGCATAATTATTTGGTACCATCCTGAGTCAAAAGCGGATAATCCGAAGTGCGTAATGGGATGAACCAATCCCAATCTGTACTGATTTGAAGAAGCACCGCGGCGGCATGGAGCACAGCAGCAAGCCCTGAGGCTCCCATCTGGTTGACAGCGTAAGCTTTACCAACGACATCGACATTATCGAACTCTTGAAAAATGGCCTGATAATGGATCACAAGGGCTAATTCCATCCTCTCCCTTCGCGTCGAAGACGAGTCAGGATACAGTAGGTACTTATTCCTCGGGTGATATATGGCTTGTAGCAGCCTCAGCATTCTCTTGTTCTCTTTCCCTTGTGTGCCTAGAATCAGATAAGCCAAGATTGGAGTGGACCTAGTATTCGACCCTTTCGAAGCGTTACTAGTCCACCTCCTTGCGACTGGAGGATGATCATAGCCTGTACTGTCTGAAAGTGTACTCGAGTGCTGAGACGATAGCAGTAGAAGCAGAAGTAGAAGCGTTAGAGCAATCGCAATGCTCAGAAGCCATAGATGATCACGAGGTCGAACAAGGACCATTGGAAATATAACATGTACTATGTAATGATCCACCCCTACCTAAGATAAATTTGAAGAACCAGTTGATGTTTTTAGTAGAAATGTGAAAGTATTGAAGATGAAAAGATGGACGAGGAAAGAAAAGAGTGTCCAATTCAAAGAAAAACCAAGAAAATTCATCGTGAGAGCCGTCGTACATTATAAATATTATTATTAAAAATTAAAGAAAGGTATGTGGAGAGACTATAATATCTACTTAGGAAAAAAATGGTGTGTCGGCTTCTAGTTCAGCATAGGGTTGGTTCGGCACGGTATACCGATTTTTTCAAGGTATACCGTATACCGTACCGAAAATAGCGGTATTGAAAAAATTCATACCGTTACCATACCGATTTTTCGGTATACCGAAAAAAAATTTCTTTACCGATACCGTACCGTTACCGAAAAACCGGTACGGTATTGAAAAATACCGAATTTACCGAATATATATATATAAATATATATATATATATATACATATAAATATATTAAATATATCGGTATTTCGGTATACCGAAAATATCGAAATTTCTGAAATGAATACCGATACCGTTACCGAAATTTTCGGTACGACATCATACCGTACCGAAAATTTCGGTATACCGAATTTTTCGGTATTTTCGATAAATTTCGGTTCGATAAGTGCGGTATACCGATAATTTCGATATTTTTCCCCAGCCCTAGTTCAGCATGCAGACATCTTTTTGTCATCAATCATATGTTTTCGTATGTAGAGAACAACCACTACATCTCACCCATGTTTATGGTAAAAAAAATTACTAATTACTGCAATGTTTACATTTTCCTAAAAGTATTTTCTAAAAGATTACATTAAAATGTAATATACAGAATATAATATATCTTTGGATATTATTCCTTGACGACATGTTTTGTCCAAATATCACATATAGTATAAATTATATAATTAGACTTTCAATAGTATAGCAACATGCATTGATACGATATATGCCCCCTTCTCCATTCTTCCCATCTATGTAGAGTTAATTTCTTTTTCATCTATCTCAAGTCCAGTTCTCATATTTACTATCATTTTATCTACTCTGATACCACGAATATTTTCCATCTCGGGACCCATGGAGAGAGCTCCTTTTGGAACACCACTGCTAGCTCACTTTGTTCAACTCCCTCAGGGTCACCTCGATCATCGAGGTCATTTCACCGATCACACGTGACACGTCGGGATAAAGTAGACCAAGCAGATTTACTCTGTGTTTTCCGGCTAACACCCCCGCTAGTAGAGCACTCCATAGGTGCCCGCAACACTCCTCGAGTAGTATTTCTAGCACAGATCGGAATCTCGAGGTGAGGTGAGCCTTCATAAAGCAGATTGACGACATGCCCTCGAAGCCAGAGGTCTGTTATGATAGCGACCCATCACAAACAACTTGGCCATATTTTATAACTCATGATTAGGGAACTGACTCAGACTGCAAAATCCATCCCTACGTACAGGTGGTAGGTTGGTGTACACGCCAGGTCTGCCCGCTCAAGTTCACACTCATATATCTTTTTCATCGAAGTATTGCCTGGTCGTGTCTATCGGGTTTTACAAACTGCTCCTCACAGCTTGACCACGCAATCGCAGCTGATGGTTCCTACTGTGAATTTCTTCAAAAATACTCAGCACAGTCTTGTTTCACCTACCTCAAGACGTGGTGTAAAAGATTTAATTTGAAAATAATACATGATAGGGGTGAAAACCTGGTAATTTTATTCAATCATGACCATATTATTACATTAATAACCTCTCATCGAGGAGAAGAAAACTTGTTCAGCTATTTATGGAATCTGAAAAAACAACACTCATAAACATATTACAACTGAAAATTTTTTTAAACAAAATTGAAGGGATTGCTCGATGTCTTCAACTTGCTTTCAGCTCTATATTTATACACAGTTTGGGTGGATATCAACCCAGGACTTCAGTTTGATAAAGGAATCTTTTAGTGCTTGCCAACTGTCCCTTTAATTATTCGTTAAGCGACTTTGTCTTCCATTGAATAATTTGTGTGCCTGTAGTGGTTGAACACATGTCTTCTTTATGTTTGTCAGGGAATATTTTTGCTTTTCTGGGGTCCCCGAGGAAAACATGACTTGTGTGGTCGCTCATCACTTGGGCTTATTTCTGCAAAATGCTTCCGTTCAGATCTTGGACGAAAGTTCTTCCCAAATTCTGGATCTTTCTGATTCAGACATTCTGGACAGATTGTTTCAATACATATTTCAACGTCGGCCATGTTACAGAATTTTCGGTGAGTTTCTTTGCTCCTTGGAAGCTTGTTATTCCACATAATTTTTTTTTCTTTCAAATATTTCTTTTGCAAATCGTGTGGTTTTTCTTGTCATGCTATTTAACAGGAAGGATTCATTCCCTGAGTTCTGATAGATTTGAAAGGAAATTTTACTTTGTCCATCTCTGTAAGGCAGACACATAGTCACCTGTTAGAGTATGTGCCCAACTAGCCAACTGTTGGTAGTGAGCTTTGTTGACTCTACTGTAAAATTTTTTTTTATTCATATAATTCATATCAACATGGCATTCTTTATCTTTTATTTTATTGCGTAAAAGTGTTGGATAAAGACCTTTAATGTACTATATTGTATGTTAGATGTGATAGTGTATTTGATGGCTATCATGAAACATATCTAATAGTCACTGTGTGTTCTAAATGAGTTCCTAATAGATTGGAGCATCCAAAATAGGATAAGGACCGCCCGAGCTTGAGACTAACATCTATGATGAAAAGTACCAGGTTTCATTGGTAGGGAACATAGAGATGTTCTGAGCATGCATGATGGATAGTGACTCGGTGATCTATCAAACTACCCTAATTCGGACTTTCCAAATGGTTATCATTTGTCGAGTGGATTAAGTCTGAGGTCTTGGTTGTACATATTAGTCCTCATTACTCAAAACATAATTGAGAATCTACATGCTAGTCGCTTCACTTTGACTCGTTTACCGACTCCATGAGGATCATCAGGTGGCGAGGTTGGGTGAGGTCATGACGCATGTGGGAGTCGATGCTTTGTTGTCAAGGATTCATCGCTCGTCTTGGTGCATGGATATCCTATGCTATCTAAGAGATAATAATGTGACAAATCTCTGACTAGAGTGCTAGATGTGCTTTTAGGTAAATGGGTTTACCTAGTAGCACATGCGATGTCACTATTTGATCTCCAAGATGTATGCATGGCTATCGAATCTCTAGCGACTCTCGATTTACCAATGGTCATTGATTTGGTCGGGATATTTGAGATGAAAGGACCGTACTGTATGCTAACCATAACCGACTGTTTCTTGCAGGCACTATCAGCGATACCTAGGGGATCATGGGGCGATGTTGCTAGACGCTTTACCATGATCCGATGGGTAAGTCCAAAAATGTGTTTTCGGAGTCACAAGGAGTTGTGAGCCCACGACTAACTGTATCCCTGAATCATTGAGGATCACACAAGTACTGGTTTCTCAATTCTGGTATGGATATGGTACTCAAAGTGTTGAGTATAGTAGGAGGAAGGTTGGGAGTATGACTTTCAAAATTAGCTAAGGGAGTAGGGCTTCCATATTTAGCAATGGGAGTAATCCTGTCATATATAGATTTAGCGGTCCAAAAATTTTATTTTGCATCATAATGATCAGTTTTGTAAACTGAGCACATCGGTGATATCTAATCATTAATTGAGATTATATGAGACCACAATCGAGGGAGTCGAAACGAATGTTCCCTGTTTGACTTGAACCGAATGTTCATTGCTTTGCCCAACTCAAACTCTATCCCTTTACCTCTAAACATGGCAATGAGGAGACACATTCAAAGACCCCTTGATTATTGAACCAAGTTGTGTTGACAACTCTCTCCTCCCCTCCACTCTCAGCCTCCTCCCGCCGTCGTCGTTGTTCATCGACATCATCGGACCCCGTTCAGGCCGTCTTGGCGAGGAGATTTCGTTCATGACAATTCACTGTGCTTTCTAGTGCAAGGCAGCGAAGAAATTTGGAAACCAGTCGTGGACCAGATTAGGCGAACATAGGAGATTAAACCGTTGAAGTGCTATTGATGCGTAAAATCGAAATAGTCGAAGCCGAGCACGAAGTCGCCAAAGGTAAATATTTCTAAATATCTTATGCATGTTTAGTATTGTTTTTATTCGCACATGAGCGTTTTCGGGCACAAAATTTTAAGAATTCCACTCCGCCCCGGGAGTGATCTGGATCCGTCGCTGCACCAACAGTGGTATCAAAGCATCATGATCGGATTGGTCATACATGATTTTCAGTAAAATTGCATCAAAATCACGAATTTTCAAAAAAACAAAATTCCGGCGACGTGCCTGTTAAGAATAAATTTATGAAGTTTTGGTTATAACAAATACAAGAACTCAAACAGATTACAGTAGAGCGACATAGAACAGCTCAGAGCGTGTTGATCAGCTCAAAACGTCACAGAAGAGCTCAGAGCATTTCGATCAGCTCAGAACGTCGCAGAACAGCTCAGAGCATGTCGATCAGCTCAGAACATCACAGAACAGATCATAGCGTGTCAATCAGTTTAGAGCGTCGCATTCAGCTCAGAGCAAGCAAAATAGCTTAAAGGGAAGATAGCACAGAGGTCACGAACAGGTTTCAGATTAGAACATATGAGATTTCATATCAGAGCGTGAAGAGTTCAGTTCTCAGGTCAATATTTATATGATCAGCTCAGAGGAACCTTTCCAGATCAGCTTAGAATTGAATATCAGATCAGACCAGAAAAGGTTCAGCTCAGTAAAGAACAGACAGTTTTTGATCAGATTGCACGAACATATTATAGATTTCATGTAACAAGCTTTCAGATCGCGCATATAGCGAACAACTCAGAGCGTTAAGCAGTAAGAATATACGTGAATCTATCAAATCTAATCAAAGCAATTGAAGCGCTAAATCACTGGCTAAATTTGCGGATGCTATTTCTGTACCTACGGTAACATTCCACTGATTTTGGTATGAAGGAAGGCAAGTTCTTCAAGAATGGAAAGAAGATCAACTAGGTAGTAGAGCAAATCATTCAAATATCGATAAAGCTGGAGATCTATAAATAAAGAACGATGAATGACGAGTGTGAATCACAACTGTTATTGTCACGATACATTTCACAAGTTACAACACACAAAAGCTACCAACGTGTACAGGCTGAAAGTCTACTGTTCATCATCTCTTCATTACAAATCTAATACCAAAAGCTTGAAATTGATATTTCTGAGTTTTAACCACTCTGTAGATTCGTGTATTCGTTTGTAAATCAAAAAAATAGTGTGTAGAGCGTGCGTGAGATGAAACAGCTCAGAGCGAATTACTTTAATAACAGAACAGATCACGCTTCTGTCTTCTGTCATAGAGTGCTAGAAGTTCTCACAGCTTGCGGACCGTTGGATCGGGTTATTGCAGGAGCTGTAATAATAAATTCTTCTAATGGAATCCTTTATGAACAAGGAAGAAAGGGAGACGTAGGATTTTAAGCTCCGAACTTCCACAAACAAACTCTCGTCCTTCTACTTTTACTGCATTCAGTATTTATATTACTGCTTTCAGTTTTTATATATCTATTCGCTGTTCAATCAAGTTCTTCCCGCACAAATCTATTTGTTACTCGAGACAACAGAGCATGCTGAGATCCTTCGTGTTGAGTTAAGCGTGCAAGGGTGAGAACAATACTGGGATGGGTGACCTCCTGGGAAGTTCTCGTACGTCAAGCTGCTGACGTTGCGCCGCTTGATCTGGTTGGCCATGTGGGCTGTAAAAAGTGTGATGCCAGATCTTAACGGGTAATACTATCTATGCTGGGGATAGGGCCGGCGGTAGGGGAAGGGTAAGACTGATCTCTAAGGGAATTGAGACAGCACCAACAGTTAGACATGTCAGGCCTCTGACTCATGGGCCTAACAGCCCAACCCTAACGCACATAATAGGTGCACTCTGCACTACCACATTATAAGGAAATAAAATTGCACCTTGAATAAAAGCTATAGCTTTTGGCCTAGTTTTAAGTGTTTGATATTAACAATTGGTATTAGAGCGAGGTCCCGAGTTCGAGTCTCCCAAAACGCGTTTTCCATACTTCTTGGGAAGGGGGATTATTGATTTAAGTGTGCATGGGTGAGAGAAGTACTAGTATGGGTGACATCCTCGGAGGCTCTCGTACGTCAAGCTTCTGAATTAGCGCCGCTTGATCTGGTTGTCTTGGTGGGCTAAAAAAGTGATTCCAGATCTTAACAGATATCTTTGCTAGTGATATGTCTGGAGGTATGATAAGGGGTAAGACTGATCTCTAAGGAAAATGATAGCACCAGCAGTTAGACACGCGCCCTCCTCAGACTCATGGGCCTAACAGCCAGACCCTAACGCACATAATAGGTGCACTCTGCGCTACCACATTATAAGGAAATAAAGTTGCACCTTGGCTAACAGCTATAGCTTTTGGCCTAGTGGTAAGCGCTTGATCCTAACAAAAATATTTAAAGTTCGGACTTCAAGCCTTAAATTTTCGTAATATATGGCCTCTCAAATTTAAAAGTGTAGTAAAAGTCATAAAAATAGCCCATATAGGCGAAAAACGGGTCCCCCTCGGTAACTGTGCATAAAATCTCAATTTTTTGGAAATGGTGCATAAAATAAAAATATTTTTCTTTAAAATATGTCTAAGGGCTAAAACATTAAAATATTTTCAATTTGGTCGTCTCCGGACTCATCCCCACTTACCGGACTCAAACAGTACCGTAAAATGATATGCACAAAGTAAAGCATCAAATCATCATAAAATCACATAAATTACATGCAAATCATACTAACATAAGGTTTTCCCTCTATTCATGCATTCAATTCCTACCAACTCGACGCAACACTCGAATGGCAGCAACTTCGCGTTCCTCGACTAGCCAATTACAGCTTCTAAAACTGGTATGAATTGGAAGAGCTTCTCAAGAGGAGTCCAACGCTACCTCGCACGAGCAGAACAACCACCGGAAACGACGGGAAATCGCCGGAAAGCTCACGACTGAACAGTGTTCTAGGGTTCAAAAGATAAGGAACGAAAGGCTGGAAATATCGCTAATTATGGGAAAAGATATCACAATACGAAGACCAAGTCTTCCTATAAATAGCACTAGCAACGACTGGAAAACAACACCAATAATTGTCTTCCGACAAAACCAGTCGACACTAACAATTCCCAAACCAGCAGACGCAAGAACCAACAGCTGAAGAAATCTCGATCATGCTAAACAAAACCAGTCGCTAGCTACAGTAGCGAACAATCTCTCTAAGCTGGACAACCAAACGCTGCTTCGAAATACAAGAGCTGGACAACCAAACGCTGCTTCGAAATACAAGATCTGGACAACCAGTCGACCGGACGCTAAAATCACTCAAAGGCAAACCATTGACTGGTCCTCAAAACGGCGTCGCACCAACTTATCCAAACGACGTCGCATACTACCAGCAGCTGGGTATCCAGTCGCAAGACAAAACAACGCACAACGCTTCTCTCGTCTGGTACCAGTCGCAACGTACCAACACAACCAGTCGCAAGCACAGGAGCGCTGACCCGCGTTGACCATAGCTCTCGACTGCCTATCCAGACGCAACAACTCCCCGCCATATACCAGTCGCAGCTACAGTGCACAACCAGTCGCAACACACGAAACACCAGTCGCAACATCTCAAACGACGGCGTTTCAAGCCCTGTGATACCAAAATAAGTTACGACTGTTTTCACCACCGACCAGCTGCTAGTCCACAACTAGCTTTTGCCTCAAAACTCAAAAACACGAAAACATCCAGAATTGCTCAACACACGAAATGGAACCCGAAAATGCAACTCAAAACAGATATCTAAACACGAAATCTCATGATCAACCGATTAATTCCAACAATTAATCCTTAATACAAAATCAGGTCTCACATATGTTGCGACTGGATTTCTGTTGTTGCGACTGGTTATTACAATAGCTGATTCTTGCGACTGCTGAAGAACAACGATAGTAGAACAGCTACTGAGGACGATCAACAGCAGTTGAGGAATCTGTTTATCGTTATCCACCTTGGAAGCGGTGGGAGTATATCTTGTTTGAATACTCAGCATGACACGTGGAACTCGAATTGAATACGTTGGAAATGCTGCAAGAAATACAGAGATCGTTGTCTATAAATAAGAGTGAATTTGAAATACTGAGAACATCTTGATTTCAGCTATCGCTAGCAGTCAAATAAAGCAAAGAGCCTATAATTCCACGATACAAAGATACCTCTATGGCAGTTCCAGCTTCATCTTTGTCCATCTTTATCGTGGAGCTCATGGGAGTAGCTGCTGCTGAACTATTCTCCATTCCAAACTTCTTCAGCAGTTCTTTGGTATATTTGGCCTGGTTGATGAATATGCCATTCTCCAACTGGCGCACTTGTAAGCCCAAGAAGAAAGTTAGCTCCCCCATCATACTCATTTCGAATTTATCCTGCATTAGCTTGGAAAATTTCTTGCACAATTTGGGGTTAGATGATCCAAAGATAATATCATCAACATATATTTGAACGAGTAAAACATGATCATCTTTAACAAATTTAAATAGAGTCTTATCAACTGTGCCTATTGAAAATTTATGTTCTAACAGGAAATTCGTGAGTGTATCATACCAAGCTCTGGGTGCTTGTTTCAACCCATAAAGAGCTTTATCCAGTTTGTAAACAAACTCAGGATTTGTATGATCAATGAAGCCAGGAGGTTGTGCAACATACACTTCCTCTGTCAAGATGCCATTAAGAAAAGCACTATTGACATCCATCTGAAAGACTTTGAAGTCTTTAAATGCAGCATATGCAAGAAACAGGCGAATGGCTTCTAATCTGGCTACAGGGACAAAGGTTTCATCAAAATCTATTCCTTCCATTTGCCTAAAGCCTTGTGCTACCAGTCTAGCTTTATTTCTAGTTACTATTCCATCTTCATTCAGCTTGTTCCTGGTACCAGTCGCAACGTACCAACACAACCAGTCGCAACGTACCAACACAACCAGTCGCAACGTACCAACACAACCAGTCGCAACGTACCAACACAACCAGTCGCAACGTACCAACACAACCAGTCGCAACGTACCAACACAACCAGTCGCAACGTACCAACACAACCAGTCGCAACGTACCAACACAACCAGTCGCAACGTACCAACACAACCAGTCGCAACGTACCAACACAACCAGTCGCAACGTACCAACACAACCAGTCGCAACGTACCAACACAACCAGTCGCAACGTACCAACACAACCAGTCGCAACGTACCAACACAACCAGTCGCTTCCCTCGTCTGGTACCAGTCGCAACGTACCAACACAACCAGTCGCAAGCACAGGAGCGCTGACCCGCGTTGACCATAGCTCTCGACTGCCTATCCAGACGCAACAACTCCCCGCAATATACCAGTCGCAGCTACAGTGCACAACCAGTCGCAAAATACGAAACACCAGTCGCAACATCTCAAACGACGGCGTTTCAAGCCCTGTGCTACCAAAATAAGTTACGACTGTTTTCACCACCGACCAGCTGCTAGTCCACAACTAGCTTTTGCCTCAAAACTCAAAAACACGAAAACATCCAGAATTGCTCAACACACGAAATGGAACCCGAAAATGCAACTCAAAACAGAGATCTAAACACGAAATCTCATGATCAACCGATTAATTCCAACAATTAATCCTTAATACAAAATCAGGTCTCACAAGACACGCACCTAGTGCTGCCATATTATAAGGAAATAAAGTTGCACCTTGGCTAACAGCTATAGCTTTTGGCCTAGTGGTAAGAGCTTGATCCTAACACTTCGAGCTGGTAACTCAGCTCATAGTTAAGCCGAATGCTTGTAAAATTATTTTAAAAGAGTTTTTGTGAAAAATTGTGAAGGAGTTCATTCACCTCCCTCTGAACTCCTGAGCTGTTATTTAACTCTATTGATCCAACAAGTGGTATCAAAGCAGATATCTCAGTGTCTGAACAGTTATATTATTTGCAACTTTTAAATATGTCGATCTCACATTGAAATTCATATGTTTTCCAAGGAGGAATATGATGTCTGGAAGATCAGAATGCAAGCAGCTCAAGATGACGATATGTGGTTTATCATCACTAATGGCCCGATAAAGATAATGAAGCCAAATACTGCCATGGCCATCTCTTCTGATGCAGCACAATAGGTTGATAAGTGCATACTGGAGTGGACATCGGAAGATAAAAAGAAGGCTAACTTGGACAACGTGGCCAAAGATATTCTTTACAAGACACTGGACAGTAATATGTTCAATAAGATTCTGACCTACGTCACGGCCAAAGAAATCTGGGAGAAGTTGATCAAATCTGCGAGTGCAACGAACAAACCAAGGAAAACAAGCTCGCAGTTGCTCAACAAAAGTTTGAATCAATGAAGATGAGGCTTGGTGAAACAATGTTGGAGTTCGACGAAAGATTCAGCTCAGTGGTGATAGAGCTGGCCAGACTCGGAAAGGAGTACACTAACAGGGAGGTAGCCTTGAAAGTAATGAGAGTCCTTCCCAGAGAGTGGGATGTAAAGAATATGGCTATGAGAGAGTCCAAAGACCTCAATAAGCTGGATCTGCATGACTTATTACTGATTTAAAGGCCTATGAATTTGAACTGAAGACCAGATCGGAAGAAGGACCTTCCACGTCTCAACTAACAAAGGCCTTAGCTGTAACAGAAGAAAAACAACAGAAGACAGCTGAGCAGATCAGCAACGATGCAATGTCCCTCTTTATAAAGAATTTTGGAAAATTTATGAGAAGAACTCAATCACCCTCCTTTTCAATTAAAGCACATAAATCTGAACAGAATACTAATGATATGAAATGTTTTGAATGTGGCAGACCAGGAAATTTTTCTACGGACTGCCCAAACCCAAAGAAGGATGATAAAAAGACTTCAGATCACAGAAGACACCATTCGGATAAGAAACCATACATCAAGAGGCGGGATCGCAAAGTACTAGTTGCAGAGGAAATCAAAAGCAAGTGGACTGATTCTGACTCGGATGAGAGCACTTCCAGCAGCTCATCGAGCGACAGTGAAGAAGAAGTACAATGTCTGATGGCTGATGACACTGATGATGTATTTTATTTCTCAAATATTATGTTACACGTGAGGACTTAGTCTCAGCACTAAATGAGATGGTCCATGAGTACAAGAAGCTGTCTCTGTTGGCGCAACGGCGGATCCAGATCCCGCTCCCGAGACACAGAGGAAGAATTTAAAAATTGGAGTCTGAGAACGGTCAATACCTATGCAATAATCAAAAAAATTCATAGGATGTTTAGAAGGTACCTTGATGGCGTCTAGGCGCCTGGCTCCGACCAATTCCACAATAGAATTAGCACTTCAACGATTGAACGGCTGGATCGACGCCTAATCCGGTCCACGACCAATATCTCAACTCCTTCGCCGGTTTGCACTAGAAAACCGACAAAAATTTCACGGATGGAATCTCCTCGCCGAGATGGTCGGAACAAATTCCGACGGCGGCGGCGGCGGCGGCGGCGAGGGAAGAAGGGAGAGGGGAGGAGTTTGCTGAATAGCTTTTGGTGTTTTTCTTTCTCACTATTGAAAGTGTCACCTCATTGCCATATTTATAGAGTGAGGGATATAGTTTGATTTGAACAAAACAGTAAACATTCGGTTCAACTCAAACAATGAACATTCGGTTCAAGTCGAACTGTGAACATTCGTTTCAACTCCCTCGATTTTGGTCTCATCATAATCCCGATCGATGATCAGATATCACCGATGTGTTCAGTTTATAAAACTCATTATGATGCAAAATCAAATTTAATATATATATATGACAGGTTTACTCTCATTAGCTAAATATGGAAGTCCTACTCCCTTAGCTACTTTTAGGAAGTCTGTTAGGACCGAAAAATGACTTAACAGCGCTGCTATTGAAAAATAAAAATTTTGCGCTGCTATTATGAGGTGCAATACCTCGGGTTCTTGAACATTAAAACAGAACACCAGAGACAGATCTGGTATGTGATAAAAACATGCGGAAAACACCAGAATTGAATCCTAATTTTAAAACTCAACACAAACAGATTTCTGTTTACAGAAATCTGTTCGACAACTGTGTGTGCAACTGAAGTGTTATGCAATGCTAAATAAAATGCTTATGCGGAAGTAAATAACAGAATACAATACACAGCTTATTTGTTTATGGAAGTTCGGACATCAATGTCCTACGTCTCCCCTTCTTCCTCCTCAGAAGGTTTCACTAGAAGATTTGATCTACACATCGTGTACAGACCCGATCCCGCAACCATCAGCTGCGAGAACTCCTAGACTCCACCAGCCCTCGGCTGTCACTCACTTGTTTTACGCGTATGTGAGAAAGGCTACAAACACAGAGTTTAACATCTTCGTGCTTGGACGGGATCTGATTTTTGTTTGTGATTCACTCGCTAATCAATTTCGCACATCTCTCAAAATATGTGAGTGAATCTGTGTGTGTGAGATTTTACAGTGTATCGCTCAACTCTCAAAAGAATAAATCTCACACACTGGTAAAATGCTCTTCAATAGCTGATTGAGACTCAGCAGTAGGCACTCGTTATGCGCTCCTCTCTATGGCGGTTTACTGCTTCGTCTCCAATTTTCTTCCCTCTGTATTTTGCACTGTGTTAATTAATCTGTCGAAATCCTCACCACCCAATCATCGTCTTCAACAGTGCTTCTTGTATATATATTTTCTTTCCCAAATATGGCCGTTAGATTAATTCCAATTCATTTCTGTGCCTGTTAGCGGCTAATTCGCCGTCTTCCCAAATGTGTGCAATGCTCCTCTGTATATTGTACTATTTCCCAGAATAGTACAAATCTTGTCCCCTTGATTTAAGGCATTTGCACGACTCAATTTCAGCCATTGATTCTTTCCATTTTGAGCGTTGATTGCGTCCCAACAGCTGAATGTATTCCAAAAATTTGTTCAACAGCTGTTCGCTCAGCTGTTGTCTTTTCTTCGTCACAACACTTCGCGCAACAGCTGGTTCACCTTCATTGCAACAACTGATTCATTTAACTTCCAGCAGCTGGTACATCAACTTCTAGCAACTGGTTCATTTACATTGACACGCAACAGCTGGTGTAACTTTGTTTTAGCGATACGGCTGATTCAACTTTGTCTTTGCGCTGCGTCTGGTTTTTCTTTAGCTACTGCATCTGGTTAATTCTCGATGTGCAACGGCTGGTTCTCTTTTAATTTCACTGTAGCTAGCAACTGGATATACTGTAGCTTGCGACTGGATGTACTGTAGCTTACACTGGATGTACTGTAGCTTGCGACTGGATGTACTGTAGCTTGCGACTGGAAACAACTCCACTTCGCCTTTGTTCTTCATGTCTGTTAACAGCTTCTCCTTAGCACTACGTCTGATCCAACTGCTGATTGTGATGCCATCACTACTAACATCATCATCGCTGATTCCAGATAGTTGTCTGTTGATATTGCTGACGTCATCTTTGCTGATCACAGCTTCTTTCAATAGAAATGCTGACGTCATGGTTGCTGATTCTCGATTCCTCCAATAGCAACGCTGACGTCATCATTGCTGAGTACTTCTACTGCTGAATCCATCTTATCCAGCTTCTCTGTACGCGACACAACTAACAGCAAGTACAACTGTTCCACGTAAGCATATCTGTCCATGCTGGGCTCCACGTAAGCAAAACTGTCCATTCATGACGCCACGTAAGCAAAGCTGTCCACATAAGCGAAGATGATAAACTTACTTTTCTTCATCAGCAGGCTCAACTACTTTGTAGCTATCCCTAGGTATCACTGATAGTGTCTGCAAGAACCAGTCGGTCATGGTTAGTGTACAGTACGGTCCTTTCAATTCAAATATCTCGATCAGATCAACGACCATTGGTAAATCGAGAGTCGCTAGAGATCCAACAACCATGCATACATCTTGGAGATCAAATAGTGACATCGCATGTGTTACTAGGTAAACGCATTTACCTGAAACACATCTAGTACTCTGGACAGAGATTTATCACACTATTATCTCCTCAGATAATAGGATATCCAAGCACAAGGGCGAGCGATGAATTCTCGACAACGAAGCATCGACTCCTACATGCATCGGGACCTCATCCAACCCCGCCACCTGATGGCCCCAACTGAGTCGATAAATGGGTCAAAGTGAGGCACCTATCATGTAGAGTCTAAATGACGTTTCGAGTAATAAGGACTAATCTATACAACCAAGACCTCGGACTTAATCCACTCGACAAATGATAACCACTTGGAAAATCCGAACGAGGGTAGTTTGATAGATCACCAGGTCACTATCCATATGCATGCTCAGAACATCACTATGTTCCCTACCAATGAAACATGGTACTTTGCATCACAGATGATACTCTCAAGCTCGGGCGGCCCTTATCCTCTTTTGGACGGTCCAATCGACCAGGAACATATTTAGAATACACAGTGACTAAGATGTGCTTCATGATAGCCATCAAATCCACTATCATATCTAACAAATCCACTATCACATCTAACATATACTATAGTGCATTCAAGGTATTTATCCAAAAATTGTAATCATAATAATAAAGATAAAGAATGCCATAAAAGAATGCGAATTTCATAAATAAATATCGTTTCACATAGAGTCAACAAGAGCCCACACGCCACAAGTTGGATAGTTGGGCACCTACTCTAACAATCTCCAACTTGCCCTAAAGACAACTACTCATGAGACGCAGTCCCATTGCTTTGCGATGTTTTTCAAACAATGGTCCTGGCAAGGGCTTCGTAAGTGGATCAGAAATGTTGTCTGCAGAGGCGACTCTCTCGACTGCTATGTCACCTCTAGCCACAATATCCCAGATTATGTGGTATTTCCTCAGTATGTGTTTGGATCTTTGGTGAGACCTAGGTTCCTTTTCTTGCGCAACGGCACCCATGTTCTCACAGTACACCGGGACTGGACCAACTCCTTCAGGAATTACGCCCAAATCTTGGACGAAATTCCTCATCCAAACCGCCTCATTAGCAGCAGCTGATGCTGCGATGTACTCAGCCTCAGTGGTTCAATTTGCGATGGTGTCTTGCTTGGAACTCTTTCAAGAGACAGCACCATCATTGAGCATGAATACAAATCCAGAGGTTGACTTCAAATCATCCACATTACATTGGAAGCTAGAATCAGTGTAGCCTTCCAATTTCAGTTCACCACCCCCATAGACCATGAACATATGCTTAGTCCTTCGTAAGAATATCTTTCACAGCCTTCCAATGCATTTGGTCGGGGTTGTCTTGGTAGCGGCTCATGACACTCAGAGCATATGCGACATCCGGTCTAGTCGAGATCATACCATACATAATACTACCTATTGCCGAGGCATACGACACACGTGTCATACTCTCTATCTCCTCATCAGCCTTCGGACACATAGACTTAGATAGAGTGACCCCGTGGCACATAGGTAGGTATCCTCTCTTGGACTCTTCCATAGAGAACAGCTTAAGTATGGTATCGATGTAGGTTGCTTGGGCTCACCGAGCATCCTTTTCGATCTATCTCTATAGATCTGTATTCCTAGAATGTAGGATGCTTCACCCATGTCCTTCATCGAGAATCTACAATACAACCATACTTTAGTTGACTGCAGCATTCCTACATCATCCCCCGAATGAGTAGAATGTTCAACATAAAGTACTCTACAATACAACCATACTTTAGTTGACTGCAGCATTCCTACATCATCCCCAATGAGTAGAATGTCATCAACATAAAGTACAAGTAATGTCACAACATTTTTAGCTACCTTCTTATACACACATGGCTCCTCGGGATTCTTGATGAAACCAAATTCTTTAATTATTTCATCAAATCTCAGGTTCCAACTTCTCAATGCTTGCTTGAGACCGTAGATCAATCTCTAAAATTTGCATACTTTATGCTCACTTCCTACAGATGTGAAACCCTCAGACTGCATCATATAGATCTTACTTAATGTTTCCATTAAGGAACATATTTTTCACATCCATGTGCTATATCTCATAGTCGTACCATGCGACTATGGCTAGTAGGATTCTAATTGACTTGAACATTGCGACTGGTGAAAAGGTTTCATCATAATCAACGCCTTGTCTTTTAGTGTAACCTTTCGCGACCAGTCACGCCTTGTAGGTCAGTACCTTACCATCAGGCCCAAGTT
>KQ993811.1:17684-38626 GCA_001598015.1 Dorcoceras hygrometricum | reverse complement strand
ATCTACTGCAATATGAACCATTCATAGGGCGTTCAGGCAGTTACCTTGCTGGCGACTTGCGCCTGGCTCCAACCGGAATTACAAGAAGACCGGCGCTTCACGGTAGGCAGCTGTAGATTCGTCAATCAGGTCCACGACCGGAAGGGAGACTCCTTCGTCAGCCTGCACTAGAAGGCCTGACGAGATCAGCACGGACGGATTCTCCTCGAAAAGTTGGCCGGAAAAAATTCCGGCGAGGGGCGGCGGCAGCGGCGACTTGTGAGAAGGGGAGAGGGGCGGCCAAGAGCTTTAGGTTTAGGGTTAGTGTGTATCTCATGTTATGATTAAGGCCTTAAGTCTAATTAAATTGACTAGTGATAAACTTGTACCGGCCCAACGGGCCCGGGTCCAACGTATGAACATTCGGTTCATCCCTATCACCGTGACTTCATCATAACTCCGATCGCCGATCAGATCAGACCGATCGACTCAGTTTCCAAAACTGAATACTATGATCTGAAAAACCATTTTTCAGAACCCCAGTGCAAAATGACCGTTTTGCCCCTCAACAGCGGGAAATCATGATTTGACCCCTGTTGACTTTTGGGAAGTCGCACTCCCCAAAATCCTCCTCCTATACTCAACACATTGAGCTCAGTATCCGTGCGGGAATCTCGAATCCAGTACTTGTGTGACCCTCAATGGTTCAGGAATACAGCTAGCCGTGGGCCCACAACCATTGTGGCTCCGGAATCACAATTCCGGACTTGCCCATCGGATCATGGTAAGAGCGTCTAGCAACATCGCCCCATGATCCCCTAGGTATCACTGATAGTGCCTGAAAGAACCAGTTGGTCGTGGTTAGCGTACAGTACGGTCCTTTCAATCCATATATCCCGATCAGATCAACGACCATTGGTAAATCGAGAGTCGTTATAGATCCGATATCTATGCATACATCTTGGAGATCGAATAGTGACATCGCGAGTGTAACTAGGTAAACCCATTTACCTAAAACACTTCTAGTACTCTGGCCAGAGATTTATACACTATTATCCCCTCAGATAGCATAGGATATCCACGCATGTCTGCGAGCGGTGAATCCTCGACAACGATGCATCGACTCCTACATGCATCGGGGTCTCATCCAGTCCCACCGCCTAATGACCCCAAGTGAGTCGGCAAACGGGTAAAAGTGAGACGCCTATCATGTAGAGTCTCAATGACGTTTCGAGTCGTGAGGACTAATCAGTACAACCAAGACCTCGGACTTATCCACTCGACAAATGGTAACCACTTGGAAAGTCCGAACGAGGGTAGTTCGATAGATCACCAGGTCACTATCTATCTGCATGCTCAGAACATCACAATGTTCCCTACCAATGAAACATGGTACTTCGCATAGCAGATACTAGTCTCGAGCTCGGGCGGCCTTATCCTCATTTTGACGGCCCAATCGACTAGGAACTAATTCAGAATACACAGTGACTATTAGATATGTTTCATGATAGCCGTCATACCCACTATCACATCTAACATACACTATAGTGCATTATAGGTCTTTAGTCAATGCAATTGTTAATTATCATACAACACAATGAAAGTAAAGAACGCCATAAATAAATGCAAATATCATGTATAAAGATTGTCATATACAAGAGTCTATAAACCCACACGCCACAAGTTGACTAGTTGGGCATCTACTCTAACACATACTAGTCCAATCTTTAAGGAAATCTCATTTCCACCCTCAGTCATATTAGGAAGTCACACTTACATCCTTCCTCCTACTATACTCAACAAATTGAGCTCAATTTCCTTGTCTGCACGGGAATTGGTAAACCAGTACACCGTGTGACCCTCAATGGTTCAGGGATACAGCTGCCGTGGGCTCACAACTCATTGTGAATCAGAAAACATATTTTTTGATCTATCCATCGGACCATGGTAAAGCGTCTAGCAACATCGCCCCATGATCCCCTAGGTATGATAGTGCCTGCAATAACCAGTCGATCATGGCTAGCGTATAATACGATCCTTTCATCTCATATATCCCGATCGAATCAACGACCATTGGTAAATCGAGAGTCGTTAGAGATGCGATAGCCATGCATACATCTTGGAGATCAGAATAGCGACATCACTAGTGCTACTAGGTAAACTCATTTACACTAAAGCACAAGAGTACTCTGACCAGAGATTTTTCACACTATTATCTACTCAGATAGCATAGGATATCCACGTACTAGGGCGAGCGGTGAATCCTCGACAAAAAAGCATCGACTCCCACATGATTCATGACCTCACCCAATCTCGACACCTGATGACCCTCAAGGAGTCGGTAAACGAGTCAAAGTGAGGCGACTAATCATGTAGAGTCTCAATGATGCTTTGAGTAGTAAGGACTAATTCATACAACCAAGACCTCGGACTCTCCACTCGACAAATGGTAACCACTTGGAGAATCCGAACGAGGGTAGTTCGCTAGTTTGCCAGGCAAACCATCCATCTGCATGCTCAGAACATCACAATGTTCCCTACCAATGAAACGTGGTACTTCACATCACAGATGCTAGTCTCAAACTCGGGCGACCTTATACTCATTTTGACGGCCCAATCGACTAGGAAAAAGTTTAGAATACACAGTGACTATTAGATGTGTTTCATGATAGCCATTATATCCACTATCACATCCAACATACACTATGGTGCATTCTAGGTCTTTATCCAACAATTGTTAACATTATAATAAAACGATGATAAAGAATGCCATATAAATGTGAATTTCATAAACAAGATTGTTTTACACAAAGAGTCATCAAAAGCCCAAACGCCACAAGTTGGGTTGTTGGGCACCTACTCTAACAATCTCCCACTTGCACTAAAGCCAACTACTCATAATTCATAATCCCATTGCTTCACGATGTTGTTCAAACAACGGGCCTGTCAAGGGCTTTGTAAGTTGATCAACAATGTTGTCTACAGAGGCGACTCTGTGAGGATTGAGATTCGACAATTAGTGATTAATCTAGTAATCAGATTTGGTTTGGGATTAGTCACGGGAGTTGTGGATTTTCGAATTTCAGATTTTCAAATTTTATCGAATCTAGTTGGTTATTTTCAGATTTGACATAGAACTCTTCAGCATTGAGTCGCTAGTTTCTATCGAGTGATATCTGAGTAGTTGAGTTTGGAGTGAGAAGTGATGCATCATCGTTTCGCAAATTCAGATGTCTCTCTAGTGTGTGGAATCTGTTCAGGGGCATGACCAGATGTCAACGCGGGTCAACGGTGCTGAGTACTGAGCGAATGTAGATGTGAGAATTAGCACTGAGATGCCACGTGTTAGTCAACGTTTCTTGGTTGACAGGTCGTGTTAGCGCTAGGATCTGATGAGGGATCTGGATGAGCGTTAGCAGCAGTTTGTGATGAGATCTGTTTCAGATGTGAGTGAGTGCAACATCATTTTTCTTAGTTAGCGGGAACCCCTGATGCGACGCCGTTTCGATTAGTTGCGCGTGTTAGAGTTAGCGAGGCAGATTTGTGTGAGCGCTGAGGACTCAGATGTGAGTTAGCGCTGGATTCAGATTTGAGGATTTGTGCCTTAGAGCTAGGATCTGATTATGTCGGTGATTGAATTTCACTGTAGCACTTGACTTGGGGATTTAAGTATAAGTGCTGATCGATACTTAGCGTATTTTTCGACCCCGATTTCCCTTTTCTTCTTCTTCTCAAACCCTCGATAGTTACTGTTCACCGAACCCTTCTCCGATAGATTGCCATCGATTCCCCCGATGTTTGGAGCAAGACTGGTGGCCTTGAACTCATCTTACCTAGCCCTTTAGATTGATACGAATTTAGAGTTTTAGATCGACGTGTGGGAGAAGCGCAAAGAATCTGTGTGTTCAAAGGTTTTCACGATAGTTGAGCAGAGTGTTCCTCAGCTCCTCTGAGCTTCTGGATTTGAGCTTCTGGGCAGTTTATGTTGTGTTTGTTGAGACCGTCGAGGAAGCAGACTTGAGCAGGCTGAGTTTGCCGTGCCCTGGTGAGATCTGTTGAGGTAGAATCTGAGGTTTGAGGTATTAATTGAGCTTCTGATTACAGCTTTGGCATAAGCGTGTAGTATTTTGGAGCATGAATGGTGTTCTGTGTATTCTGTGTTTTACGTGAAACAGATTTGGCTCATTGATTGAATTATATGTTCTATTTTACGTGAATTATGCATGTGGAAATCAGATGTGAATTTCTTGGCATACATGCATACATATTGAGCCTGACGATTGATTGAGAACCCGAGAAAGAGCCACGTTGTGATCGGCAGACAGATGTGTCGTGCCTGAAAGGTCCAACGCTATCATCAGAGTGGTGACCGACTGATTTGTCGTGTTTGAATACCACCGAGCTGTGATGGTTAATTTGAGTGGCCAGACCTGAATATCACGGACCGATGATTTCCACCGGCTGATTGGCTGTGTGTGGTATAGAGGCTCGCCTTTGATTTTCCAGCTGACTAGTTGGCCTAGATGATCGATTCTTTGACAGCCCTCATGCATTCATGTTTTGATTTACTGCATGTTTATGAGTTGCTGTTGTCTTAGTGCTCTTCGTACTGAGGTTTGAAGTCGTGTTTCTTTTCCTGTTTTTGTGTCCTTGGGTATGTGTTACCATTGCAGGAACCACAGGTAATCTGGCTGGGCAGAGTGGAGCTTCAGCTAGTAGATCCCCGTTTGGTTGAGTCCCAGTGTATTTGTATTATGTATTGAACCAGAGGATGCCCTGAGTTTCTATGTATTTTGGGGATCTGTTATTTAAGTTTGAGTGATTTCCTGTTTGTGGTTGGATTTGAGTAAATCTTATTTTGAGTATGAATATTTTGAATGATGATTTTATTGTTCAGGCCCAAACATTTGAAAAATTTTTAAGCCCTATTTTTATGCTTCCGCGATTATGTGCTTGATTGTGCTGTTAATCCTTGTTGATTAGCACGGGGCCTGACAGACTCTCTCAACTGTAATGTCACCTCTTGCCACAATATCCCGGATTATGTGGTATTTCCTTAGGATGTGTTTGGAACTTTGGTGAGACATAGGCTCCTTTGCTTGTGCAACGGCACCCGTGTTGTCACAGTACACCGGGATTGGACCAACTACTTCAAGAATTACGCCCAACTCTTGGACGAAATTCCTCATCCAAACCGCCTCTTTAGCAGCAGCTGATGCTGCGATGTACTCAGCCTCAGTGGTTGAATCCGCGATGGCGTCCTGCTTGGAACTATTCCAAGAGACAGCACCTCAATTGAGCATGAATACAAATCCACAGGTTGAATTCGAGTCATCCACATCGCATTGGAAGCTAGAATCAGTGTAGCCTTCCAATTTCAGTTCACCACCCCATAGACCATGAACATATTCTTAGTCCTTCGTAAGTACTTAAGAATATCTTTCACAGCCTTCCAATGCCTTTGGCCGGGGTTGGATTGGTAGCGGCCCGTGACACTCAGAGCATAAGCGACATCCGGTCTGGTCGAGATCATGCCATACATAATACTGCCTATTGCCGAAGCATATGGCACACGTGTCATACTCTCTATCTCTGCATCAGTATTTGGACACATAGACTTAGATAGAGTGACCCCGTGGCACATAGGTAGATGTCCTCTCTTGGATACTTCCATAGAGAACCTCTTAAGTATGGCATCGATGTAGGTCGCTTGAGTGGGTCAGAGTATCCTTTTCGATCTATCCCTATAGATCTGAATTCCAAGAACATAGGACGCTTCACCCAGGTACTTCATCGAAAATTTGCCAGATAACCATACTTTAGTTGATTGCAACATTCCTACATCATGCCCAATGAGTAGAATGTCATCAACATAAAGTACCACGAATGTCACAACATCCTTGACTACCTTCTTGTACACGCACGGCTCCTCATGATTCTTGATGAAACCAAATTCTTTAATTGTTTCATCGAATCTCAAGTTCCAATCTTCTCTATGCTTTCTTGAGACCGTAGATCGATCTCTGAAGTTTGCATACTTTTTGCTCACTTCCTACAGATGTGAAGCCCTCAGGCTGTGTCATAAAGATATCTTCCTTAATGTTTCCATTAAGGAACGCAGTCTTTACATCCATTTGCCATATCTCATAGTTTTACCATGTAGCTATGGAAAGAAATATTCTAATTGACTTGAACATTGCGACAGGTGAAAAAGGTTCATCATAGTCAACACCTTGTATTTGAGTGTAACCTTTTGCAACCAATCGTGCCTTGTAGGTGTAACGCTTAAGAATTTTGCTACCTAAATCGCATGACTTATCATTTTATTTAGTTATTTGCATGATTATTGTCTTATGATTGATTTGACTTGGATTTCGAGTCCTTTTTGAGTTTGCATTTAGATGATGCGAGGCTGGAAGAAAGACGACGGGGACACCGAGATATTGAGGTTTTCAATGAAAAATTTATTGCGAAGCCGTTTTAAAGAATTTAGTAAATGGAACTTGCATCATTACAAAAAAAATTGAATCTTCTTACCTTATTCCAACCTCATATTTTCGAAAATAATAGGTGAGGAGGGGAATTTATTTTCACCAAACTTTCACTCAAACTTTTTAAGTGTGGAGGAGTAGCACCTTTTATCATTTTAAATAGCAACTTTGAGTACTCCTCCTTAAACACAACTCTTGCCATTAATCTACCAAATTTTTCCTAAATTACCCTCATCTACCACCCTTATACAAAACACTTGTTAACCCTATCCTCCCACCACACAAAAACTCACGCCTCCCTCTCCCTCTCCCTCTCCCCATTGCCTCTCCAATTTTGTGGTGGCTTAAGGCTTCTCCCTTGGCTTGGTGTGGTGTTCCTTGTCTTCCTCAAAGCCTACATAACTTCTTGGTTGTAAGTTTTTACAAATAAAGGCAAGTACAAAGATTCCTTGATGCACCTTTCAAGACTATGTACATATGTGTGTTTATTTATGTTATGGTGATTGGATGAATCCACTTTTAATGCATATCATACTGTTTAATGTAATTCGTTCATGTATGTTGCAGCCTAGTTCAGATCTGTACCTTTGGTGAAGGAGAGGGTTAAGGCCGTTTGGTGGGTTTGAGTGAGGTTGTGTTGGGGTTGTCAAGGGTGGATCTTGAAGGGAGGAGAAGTCAATTATGGCTTAGGTTTCGATTCAAAGGGGTTAGCAGGGGTCATAAGGGTCGTCCATGGGCTGTGTGAGGGGTAGGTCGGGTGCTGGAGTCAAGGGAAGGGGCTGGTTTGAAGTTGTGTTTCTAACCTCTCCCAGATGAGTTCCTGTGCGCGACCAGTAGGGTTGCGAGCGTCAGTGTGGTCACCTCAGACATCTTTTTTGAATTTTGTTTTTTTCCAAAAGCTAGTCCATCGAGTTAGGGTCATGTTGGGTCCAAGTTTGAGGTCATTTGGTTAAGAAATAAATTTTTTTATGATTTTTTACGTTTTTGTCGCGTAGAGTGAGTCCTTTCGGGGCATTTTCGGGAAAGTTGGGAATTGAGTCATAGGGGCTGCCAAAATTCATCAATGACTTTACGAGATGTTTTAAGGATATTATGAACTGTTTTTAAGCATTTTGGAATTTATGAGATTTTTGGTCATTTTATGAAAATTAAATGCCTAGAAAATGATTTTTAGCATGTTTGATGATTTAAAGCGAAAATGTTTATCTTTGAAGTATTTATGGGTAGAATGTTCATGAGGTTATGAAATTTATTTATTTATTGAGTTTTGAGAAAACGATGGAGGCAAGAATGTGGAAAAATGATTTTTTGTTGAATGATGTGACTTGATTGTGATTTTTAATGACGGATATGGGGTCGGGAGACGTTCCGCTTGCCATATCAAAATGACGGGTCTGGGCTTCAGATAAGTACTGAAGTGCCTTTCCAACTGACGGGTCTGGGCTCCAGATGAGTACTGGAGTGCCTTTCTAACCTAGTACTAGTGTTTATCAGCTTGATCAAGCGACTTGAGGTTGAGGAACCATAGTCGAGGAACGAAATTCACAAGGAAAAATGTTTAGAAAGTTCATTTTATTTATGTAAATATTTTTAGTTATTTTGAGCATGAAATTGTTTTAATGCATACCTTTTAAGTCAAGAAACTATTTTAAGTAGAAATATTTTAATGCATGTGCATGTATAATTTAGTACTCGTTATCTCAGTTTTGTACGTGTTGAGTCTTTAGACTCACTATGCTTGGATGGTGCAGATGAGGCTGAGATCGAGATTGAGGGGCAGGATTCCTGAGCGGATTGCAGTCGGGTTTGGCACCTATCCAGCGATCTCTTGTTTCCGCTTAGCACTTTCAGTCTTTTTAGCACATGTCGACTTGTTTTGAGAAAATATATTTTTCTTATGCATGGGAATTTTTATGACTTAGTCAAATTTTAGTCCTCATGCACGATTATTTTTATTGTTTAAGACTTTTATTATTCTTAGAAACCTTATGATAACGACTTACTATTATTGCTTCATTTATAAATATTTTTATTATCTATCATGTGGGAGTTAGTATATAACGAAAAAAAAATATTCCTAGTATTTTTTTTCCGCATTTATGATCTCTTTTAAATTAAATATAATTTAAGAAGTGAGGGACATTACAGTTGGTATCAGAGCATGGTTCTGGTTTGGGTGGTGCCTACAGCTGACTGCAAGAAACTCAAGGAGTCTCGCCTCGACGTCTGTAAGTCTTAGTTTTTGACTGCTTTATACAATTGTCCAATTACTTCCAGTTTATGTTTACTATTTTGAGACATTGATGTGATTATGTCTTGAGGCTATATGTTTGCATATATTATTTTTTTATCTTTGAGGCATGTTGAGATTAAGTAGTGAAATTCGTTACAAACCCCAGATGCCTCCAAGACGACAAGTTACCCCCACCTCCACCACCACCGTTGAGCTCCAGCGAGCAGGTTCTAGCTGGACTTGCACAGATTTTGAGACAGAATGCCGGGATTGCACGGGCGGCCAGGACCGAGATGCCATATAAGAAGTTCCGCAAGATGGGGCCGCCGGAGTTTACCGGTACCACCGATCCATTCGTGGCCGAGGGATGGGTCAGGACTTTAGAGACGATCTTTAGGTACATGCGACTGGAGGATGCTGCTCGGGTCAGTTGCGCCATCTTCCAGCTGAAGGATGACGCTGCCCTCTGGTGGGAAGGGGCAGAAAAGACAGTGGATGTGGACTCTATGACTTGGGAGGAGTTCAAGAAGATCTTATATAACAAGTATTTTACGCCGGACGTACAGGCGAGGCTGAAGAGGGAGTTTAGGAAACTTCGGTAGGGAGACATGTCTGTGGCAGAGTATGTGAAGAAGTACGACAGCGGTTGCCATTTATAGACCCTCATTTCCGATGATCCCGCTGAGAAGTTGCAGCATTTCTTGGATGGTTTGAGCCCCGCTATTCGTAGGGATGTGCTGATGTCGGACCCTGCAGACTATGACACTGCATTGAAGAGAGCCTTTAGATCCGAGCAGACGCTGAAGGATCTGCATGCTGAGGCGCAGAGAAAGAGGCCTTTCCAAGCACAGCATAATCAACAGCAGCAGACCAAGAGGCCGTTCACTAGGCCACCTAGACCTCCAGGCCAGGGTCAGTATTTAATCTTTTAAGAAGTTATCCCTTTCTGCAATTATATTAATGGATGATCTTGTTAGGGACCTCGAGACCAGCGGCAAAGCCCGCTACTTCTGGAAGACCCCAAGGACAGCAGGCTCCGAGGCCTGTGGCTCAGACGGACAAACCCACATGCCCAACTTGTGGGAAGCAGCATTCCGGGAAGTGCTTGATGGGAGTTGGGGTCTGCTTCAAGTGCAAGCAGCCGGGCCACTTGTCTTTCGAGTGCCCGCAACTGAAGAAGCCTGCCACCGGGAGATTTTACGTGATGCAGGCAGAGGAGGCGGACCCAGACACTACGCTTATCACATGTAACCTTGCGCCTACATTATGAATTTTGTGGATTTAGGTGGTAGACCTGTGACATTACTGAATAGGAGTGAACCTGATTTGTGTATAGTGTGATTATTGTCCTATGCATGTGTTATTTATGCAGCAGGTAGGGTAGTTGTATTAGGGGTACCTATCAGGGCCTTATTCGATTCAGGGGTGACTCATTCTATTATTTCTGAGGAGTTTGTGTGGCGTAAGAATGTTGCCCAGCGGGATGGACTGGCTGGTGGTGAATCTAGGCGATTGTTTATTTTCAGTGCAGAGTAGTGCATCTTATACATCCTGGAGAGGAAGCGTTGGATTTCGTGGTGGCACGGAGCATGAGGAAGTCGCGTCTTATTTCATTCTTGCAGGCGAGGAAGCTTATTGGCTACGGCTGCCCGTCATTCTTAGCCAGCATTACAGCGACTACGGCACAGGATGGACCTTCTATTGCTGATGTGGAGATTGTTAGGGAGTATGCCGACGTATTCCCCGAGGATGTTTCTGGGATCCCGCCAGATCAGGAAGTGGAGTTTTCTATTGAGTTACTGCCTGGTACAGTGCCGATATCTAAGGCACCATATCGTATTGCACCTACTGAGATGAAGGAATTAAAGGAGCAAATTCAGGAACTGCTGGATAAGGGATTCATTCGCCCCAGTGTCTCTCCATGGGGTGCCCCAGTATTATTTGTGAAGAAGAAGGACGGCAGCATGAGACTCTGTATCGACTACCGTGAGCTGAATTCAGTAACTGTCAAGAACAAGTACCCGTTGCCGAGAGTGGATGATCTATTTGATCAGTTGCAGGGAGCTTCGATATTCTCTAAGATAGACCTTCACTCTGGCTACCATCAGTTGAAGGTGAGGGAGGCAGATGTGTATAAGATGGCCTTCAGGACTCTCTACGGTCACTACGAGTTCTTGGTGATGCCCTTCGGGTTGACGAATGCACCAACGGTCTTCATGGATCTCATGAACCGCGTATTTCAGCTGTATCTGGATCAGTTTGTCATAGTGTTCATTGACGATATTCTTATCTATTCTCAGAGCAGGGAGGAGCATAGTCGACATCTGAGGACAGTACTTGGAGTCCTAAGGGAGCGCCAGTTATATGCAAAATTCAGCAAGTGTGAGTTCTGGCTAGAGAGAGTGGCGTTCCTTGGACACATCATTTCCAACAGTGGAGTAGAGGTGGATCCGTCCAAGGTTGAGGAAGTCAGAGATGGGCTGTGCCGCGGAATGCATCGGAGATCTGCAGTTTCCTTGGTTTGGCAGGATATTACCGAAAGTTCATCAAGGGATTTTCATCTATTGCGGTGCCCTTGACTGCGTTGACAAAGAAGAATGCCACATATATTTGGAGCCCAGAGTGCCAACAAATATTTGATACTTTGAAACAAGCTCTCATATCAGCACCTGTATTATTTATGCCGTCAGGGCAAGGGGATTTTGTGATTTACATGGACGCATCGAAGCTAGGCTTAGGCGCTGTACTGATGCAGAATTACAGAGTTATCGTCTACGCATCCAGACAGTTGAAGGTGCACGAGAGGCATTATCCGACACACGATTTTGAGCTAGCAGCAGTTGTTTTTGCACTAAAAATTTGAAGACATTATCTGTATGGGGAGAAGTGCAAGATTTTCACCGACCATAAGAGCCTGAAATACTTCTTCACGCAAAAGGAGCTGAACATGAGACAGAGGAGGTGGCTAGAGTTGGTGAAGGACTACGACTGCGAGATTAACTACCACCCCGGGAAGGCTAATGTGGTAGCTGATGCTCTGAGTAGGAAGACAACAGTTATTGCACATCTGACTGTTGCGGAGCCGTTACAGCGAGAGATTCAGAGTTTGGGATTAGAGGTTTATACAGCAGGCGGAGAACCGAGATTGGGTTCTTTAACGGTACAATCCACTCTATTAGATCGCATCCGCAGTAGCCAGATCAGTGACGAGCAGCTACAGAAGTGGATACTGAGGGACGAGGTGAAGGGAGGTGGACTCTACACAGTGGGAGACGGGGTCGTGAGATATAGGGGATGATTATGGGTCCCTTCAGATGATGCGCCGAGAGAGTTGATTATGACGGAGGCCCATGCATCACCGTACTCTGTCCACCCAGGGAGTACGAAGATGTACTGAGACCTACATCAGTTATATTGGTGGCCAGGGATGAAGCGTGACATCAGCCGTTTTGTGTCTGAGTGTTTGACGTGCCAACAGGTTAAGGCGGAGCATCAGAGACCCGTCGAACTGGGTCCCTTCAGATGATGCGCCGAGAGAGTTGATTATGACGGAGGCCCATGCATCACCGTACTCTGTCCACCCAGGGAGTACGAAGATGTACTGAGACCTACATCAGTTATATTGGTGGCCAGGGATGAAGCGTGACATCAGCCGTTTTGTGTCTGAGTGTTTGACGTGCCAACAGGTTAAGGCGGAGCATCAGAGACCCGTCGAACTCCTGAGACCTCTCCATATCCCTGAGTGGAAGTGGGAGAACATTTCGATGGATTTTATTGTGGGACTTCCGAGGACCGTTAGAGGGTCTAACTCGATATGGGTGATTGTGGACCGACTCACCAAGTCGGACATTTTCTGCCGGTGAAGACCACATTCACCATGACCTCAGTACCCGGAGCTATACCTTAGATAGATTGTCAGACTGCATGGTATCACAGTTTTGATTATTTCTGATCGGGATACACGCTTTACATCAGCGTTTTGGAGGAGTATTCATGCGTCACTTGGGACGAAGCTCCATTTCAGCACTGCATTCCACCCTCAGACAGATGGGCAGACGGAGATGGTGAACCAGGTACTAGAGGATCTATGAGAGCCTGTGCTATTGAATTTTAGGGAAGTTGGGAATCCAAGCTGCCGTTAGTAGAGTTTGCATACAATAACAGCTTTTAGGATTCCATAGGCATGGCACCATATGAGGCTCTATATGGAAGGAAATGCAGGTGCCCTATTCATTGGGATGAGATTGGAGAGAGAGCAGAGTTGGGACCTGAGATTGTTCAGCAGACAGCAGACACAGTGCAGTGGATCAGAGATAGGATGATGACTGCCCAGAGTCGACAGAAGAGTTATGCCGATTCAAGGGGAGAGACCTAGAGTTTTCAGTAGGAGAGCATGTCTTCATGAAGGTCGCTCCAATGAAGGGTGTTATGAGATTTGGGAAAAATGGTAAGCTAGCGCCCCGTTACATCGGACCGTTCGAGATCCTCGACCGAGTGGGGACCTTAGCCTATCGAGTGGCCTTACCGTCGAGCTTAGCAGCTGTGCATAACGTCTTTGACGTCTCCATGCTCAGGAAGCACGTACCGAACCCTTCGCATGTGCTGAACTTTGAGCCGCTACAGCTCTCACCGCAGATGACTTTGAGGAGCGAGCCATTCGGGTATTAGGCACAGGACCGGAAGCTACGCAACCGGACCATCCCTATGGTTAAGGTTCAGTGGCTGAATCACTCCGAGGAAGAGGCCACGTGGGAGATAGAGGCAGATATCAAGGAGCGCTACCCAGATATTTTCGGTAAGTTTTCGAATTTCGAGGATGAAATTCTTGTTAAAGGGGAGAGAATTATAACGCCTAGGAATTTTGCTACCTAAATCGCATGCCTTATCATTTTATTTAGTTATTTGCATGATTATTGCCTTATGATTCATTTGACTTGGATTTCGAGTCCTTTTTGAGTTTGTATTTAGATGATGCAAGGCTGGAAGGAAGATGACGGGGACACCGAGGTATTGAGGTTTTCAATGAAAAATTTATTGCGAAGCCGTTTTAAAGAATTTAGTAAATGGAGTGGTTGAGAATTTTATTCTTTTAAATGAGTAGCATTTTTGCTACTATAATGACAAGTTTTACACACATTTGCATCATTACAAAAAAATCGAATCTTCTTACCTTATTCCAACCTCATATTTTCGAAAACAGTAGACTAGGAGGGGAGTTTATTTTCACCAAACTTTTATTCAAAATTTCTAAGCATGGAGGAGTAGCACTTTTATCAATTTATTTAGCAACTTCGAGTATTCCTTAAAAACACAACTCTTGCCATTAATCTACCAAATTTTTCCTAAATTACCCTCACTAATCTACCACCCTTATACAAAACACTTGTTAACCCTATCCTCCCCCAACACAAAAACTCACGCCTCCCTCTCCCTCTCCCTCTCCCCATTGCCTCTCCAATTTTGTGGTGGCTTAAGGCTTCTCCCTTGGCTTGGTGTGGTGTTCCTTGTCTTCCTCAAAGCCTACATCACTTCTTGGTTGTAAGTTTTTACAAATAAAGGAAAGTACAAAGATTCCTTGATGCACCTTTCAAGACTATGTACATATGTGTGTTTATTTATGTTATGGTGATTGGATGAATCCATTTTAATGCATATCATACTGTTTAATATAATTCATTCATGTATTTTGCAGCCTAGTTTAGATCTGTACCTTTGGTGAAGGAGAGGGTTAAGGCCGTTTGGTGGGTGTGAGTGAGGTTGTATTGGGGTTGTCAAGGGTGGATCTTGAAGGGAGGAGAAGTCTATTATGGCTTAGGTTTCGATTCAAAGGGGTTAGAAGGGGTCCTAAGGGTCGTCCATGGGCTGTGTGAGGGGTAGGTTGGGTGCTGGAGTCAAGGGAAGGGGCTGGTTCAAAGTTGTGTTTCTAACCTCTCCCAGATGATTTCCTGTGCGCGACCAGTAGGGTTGCGAGCGTCAGTGTGGTAACCTCAGACATATTTTTTGAATTTGGTTTTTTTCCAGAAGCTAGTCCATCGAGTTAAGGTCACGTGGGTCCAAGTTGAGGTCATTTGGTTAATAAATGAATTTTTTTATGATTTTTTACGGTTTTGTCGCATAGAGTGGGTCCTTTTGGGGCATTTTCGGGAAAGTTGGGAAATTGAGTCATAGGGGCTGCCAAAATTCATCAATGACTTTACTAGATGTTTTAAGGATATTATGAACTATTTTTAAGCATTTTTGGAATTTATGAGATTTTTGGTCATTTTATGAAAATTAAATGCCTAGAAAATGATTTTTAGCATGTTTGACGATTTAAAGCGAAAATGTTTACCTTTGAAGTATTTATGGGAAGAATGTTCATGAGGTTATGAAATTTATTTATTTATTGAGTTTTGAGAAAATGATGGAGGCAAGAATGAGGAAAAATTATTTTTGTTGAATGATGGGACTTGATTGTTGTTTTTCTATGACGGATATGGGGTCGGGAGACGTTCCGCTTGTCATATCAAAATGACGGGTCTGGGCTTCAGATAAGTACTGAAGTGCGTTTCCAACTGACGGGTCTGAGCTCCAGATGAGTACTGGAGTCCTTTCCAACCTAGTACTAGTGTTTATCAGCTTGATCAAGCGACTTGAGGTTGAGGAACCATAGTCGAGGAACGGAATTCACGAGGAAAAATGTTTAGAAAGTTCATTTTATTTATGCAAAGATTTTTAGTTATTTTGAGCATGAAATTGTTTTAATGCATACCTTTAAGTCAAGAAACTATTTTAAGTAGAAATATTTTAATGCATGTGCATGTATTATTTAGTACTCGTTATCTCAGTTTTGTACTTGTTGAGTCTTTAGACTCACTATGCTTGGATGGTGCAGATGAGACTAAGATCGAGATTGAGGGGCAGGATTCTGAGTGGATTGCAGTCGGGCTCGCCACCTATCCAGCGACCTCTTGTTTCCGCTTAGCACTTTCAGTATTTTTAGCATATGTCGACTTTTTTTGTGAAAAATATATTTTTCTTATGCATGGGGATTTTTATGACTTAGTCAAATTTTAGTCATCATGCACGATTATTTTTATTGTTTAAGACTTTTATTATTCTTAGAAACCTTATTCTTAGAAACCTTATGACACCATTGAGTTGTGGTGTGGCCGGAGGGGTCCTGCGAGACCCAAAAGTTTAGTAATTGAGTTAATTAATCGGGTTGAGTATAGACCAGATTTGGCTTAAACAGATCTGGGATGAGCCAGCTTTGAGTTGGTATGCATGGCTTAATTATCGGGTCCGTATAAGTCCTTGAAACAGATCTGGAGAGTTGGAGAATTTCTGCGGGAACTGATCAGATGTGAGTGTTGTTCAGCGCTGGGTGATCGCGCTCAGTTGTGGTGATGGAATCTGGTATCGCAGGCGTTCAGAGGTGAGCCATCGTGATTGCTGTGGTGAGTAACAAAACTACGTCGTTTGGATTAGTTGGAACGACAACGTTTTGGTTTAGCGGGCGAGATTCATATTTGAGTAGCATTGGTCTTCAGATTTTGATAGGATCTGAGTGTTTGTGATGCTGTTTAGTATTTCAGATTTGAGTAGCGGGTGACGTGTCCAGATGCGACAGTAGACTCTGTGCGACGTCGTTTGGGTAAGTCAGGATCTGTTTCGAAGTAGAGCCTGATCTGATGTGAGATTCAGATCCGAGTGGGAAATCAGTTTGAGGCTTAAGTGTTGGTGGATTCTGTTCTTCATATTTGAGCAGATTTGACCTTTAAATAGGGGATTTTGCCTTCGTTCTTTATTATTCAGCTTTGACACTTAGAATATTTCCCGATAGCGAATCCTGTCGTGATACCCTAGCTACTGTTCACCGAACCTTACCTTCTCCGATTGCCGGTGGTAGGAAGATCCGATTGAAGTAAGAGTGGTAGCGTTGGACTCCTCTTGATAAGACGCTTCGTTTGGTACAGCTTTTGGAAGCTTGCGTGAAGCTGGAGAGGTTCGCGAAGACATCTCCCTTCTGTAGTCTGTTAGCATAAGCGTCGGCTTTGCTTCAGCCTTTCAAGTAGCTTGTTGGGTAAGTGTTAAGATCCTACCTTGTGCTTAGCTTAGAGATTTCTGTTGCGTTAGAAGGGTAGGACAGATTTGGTTGAGCTCGTAGCTCCCAATTTGCAGTTTCTGTGCTACTGTCCCTGAGCTAGTATCTGTGTTTGGCTTATCAGGTGTGAGATTTGTGTTGCTCGGGACTGCTTTGTGGTAATTGTAGCTCAGAAGACTTGAGGTACGAATGTGAGCTTATTTTATAGCTTTGGATTGAGCATGAGTGATTATGCGTGCTGCTGTGTATGCCTTGCATCGTTGTATATGTTCTGTGTTGGATATTTTATCTGTTGCATACACGCATGTTGGCGAAAGTGGCGGATCCGGATCCCGTTACCCGGGGCACAGCGGAAGTTTTAAAATTTTGCACTGGGAATCGTTCAATACATCAAACAATACAATAAACCATACATAGGATGTTTATCGATTGTTACCTTGCAGGCGTCTAGGCGCCTGGCTCCGACCAGATTCACAGGGAATTCTGGCTCTTGAAATGTAGGCGGCGGTAGATCCTCCTAATCAGGTCCACGACCAGAAACAAGAATCCTTCGTCAGCCTGCACTAGAAGACCTGACGAATCTGGCACGGACGGAAACTCCTCGAAAGGCTGATCGGAACAAGTCCGATCACGACGACGACGGACGGCGGCCGGCGAGCGGCGGCGCAAGGCGGCGCATGGTGATGTCGGCCGAAGTGGGGAGGAGAGGAGGAGGTGGGCAACGCTATGTGTGGAGGCTAGGGTTGTGTGAATGAATTGTGTTCTAGCCCTAGACCAACTCTACTAATTAAAGATGGTACATGGACTTGAATCGGCCCAATGGACTTGGGTCAAACCCAGGTCCATATGAACTCCGGTTCATTTAATTCGCCGTGGTTTCATCACAATCCCGATCGACGATCAGATCGGACCGATCGTCTCAATTTCAAAAACTGAATATATGATGCGAAAAACAATTTTTCAGATCACCTAGTCCAAAATTACAGTTTAGCCCCTCAACTTTGGGAAATCGCAATTTGACCCCTGTTGACTTTTATGAAGTCGCACTCCCTAAAATCCTCTTCCTATGCTCAATACATTTAGCTCAGTTTCCGTGCGGGAATCATGAATCCAGTACTTGTGTGACCCTCAATGGTTCAGGGATACAGCTAGCCGTGGGCCCACAACCATTGTGACTCCGAAATAACAATTTCGGACTTGCCCAACGGATCATGGTAAAGCGCCTAGCAACATCGCCCCATGATCCCTAGGTATCACTGATAGTGCCTGCAAGAACCAGTTGGTCGTGGTTAGCGTACAGTACGGTCCTTTCAACACATATATCCCGATCATATCAACGATCATTGGTAAATCGAGAGTCGCTAAAGATCCGATAACTATGCATACATCTTGGAGATCAAATAGTGACATCGCGAGTGTTACTAAGCAAACCCATTTACCTAAAACACATCCAGTACTCTGGCCAGAGATTTATCACACTATTGTCTCCTCAGATAACATAGGATATCCACGCATGAAAGCGAGCGGTGAATCCTCAACAACGAAGCATCGACTCCTACATGCATCGGGACCTCACCCAATCCCGCCACCTAATGACCCCAAGTGAGTCGGTAAATGGGTCAAAGTGAGGCCCCTATCATGTAGAGTCTCAATGACGTTTCGAGTAGTGAGGACTAATCAGTACAACCAAGACCTCGGACTTATCCACTTTACAAATGGTAACCACTTGGAAAGTCCGAATGAGGGTAGTTCGATAGATCACCAGGTCACTATCCATCTGCATGCTCAGAACATCACAATGTTCCCTACCAATGAAACATGGTACTTCACATCGCAGATGCTATTCTCAAGCTCGGGCGGCCTTATCCTCATTTTGACGGCCCAATCGACTAGGAACGAATTCAGAATACACAGTGACTATTAGATGTGTTTAATGATAGCCATCATATCCACTATCACATCTAACATACACTATGGTGCATTCTAGGTCTTTATCCAACAAAATTGTTAACATTATAATCAATGAAAATAAGGAATGCCATAAAGAAAATGTGTATGTCATATATAAAGATCGTTATACACAAGAGTCAATAAAACCCACACGCCACAAGTTGGCTAGTTGGGCATCTACTCTAACAATCTCCCACTTGCCCTAAAGCCAACTACTCATCAGACGCAGTCCCATTGTTACGTGATGTTTTTCAAACAACGTTCCTGGCAAGGGCTTCGTAAGTGGATCAGCAATGTTGTCCGCAGAGGCGACTCTCTCAACTGCTATGTCACCTCTAGCCACAATATCCCGAATTATGTGGTATTTCCTCAGTATATTTTTGGATCTTTGGTGAGACCTAGTGTAATGCCCGGAATCATTAAGAAGAGGATTAGTTAGTAATTCCGACATTTGAGAATTTGATGAAGCTTGATTATGAGCTCGGATTTCTTCTGGAAGTGTGGGAACCAGACGAAGTAACCAGGCGAAGCGATTTGAGAAAATCAGCAGCAGGTTACTGTAGCTCGCGACTGGTTGGATTTTGAAATTCAGTTGAAGCGTTAGTATTGGGTACAGTTGGAAGCAGACGCGCGAATACAATGATCAATGAGGAAGCGCCACGTGTTGATTACTCCACGAGGAATCAGCAGCGAGAGTTCCTCACGCATCTGCTGGTTTATGTACCTGCTGGTTTATTGATGTATCGGCTGGTTGTTGATGACGTAGGTGCGACGTCGTCGTTTTGGTAATAAACGCGAACCAGTCGAGGCGAGTATGTGGAAATTGGTTCCAGCTGAGGGAATACGTTTTTATTTATGACTAGGAACCTCGAAACGATGTCGTTTTGCATGAATTAGCAACCAGGCGAGGAATTGGAAATCGGCTGATGGATTGTTGTATCTGCTGGTTACTCAGTCGAGGGAACAATGCGACACCGTTTTGATTATGAAACAGGAAATCTTGATACGATGCCGTTTCGAATAATGTTGCGAAATCGGTCGTTGGATTATGAGAGCGACCAACTGCTGGTTTCGTTTAATCGAAGTAGTACCAGCTGAGGACATGTTACGACGTCGTTGAGATTAATTATAACGACATCGTTTTGAATTTCGAAGTGTTGAGACTGAATTCTTGTTGCGACTGGTTGTTACTGCTGGTTGTTGCTTCTACTGAAGAACAAGAGAATGATATTCGAACAGCAACTGAGGAAGATCAACAGCAGTTGAGGAATTTGTTTACCGTTATCCACTTTCGAAGTGGTGGGAGTATATCCTGTTTGAATACTCAGCATGACACATGGAACTCGAATTGAACACGTTGGAAATGCTGCAGAAATACAGAGATCGTTGTCTATAAATAAGAGTGAATTCGAAATGCTGAGAACATCTTGACTACAGCTATCGGACTTTGATGCTGCAAATATCTCAGGAAGTGAGGAACAAAGCGTAAGAACATTTTGAAGCATTTTGAAAACAGAGGAACGAAGGTATAATCTGACAGAAGTGTCAGGATTAATATTACTCGGAATGATATTTCTTGAGTATTCCGCTGAAATCAAATACATATTTGATTACTGTTCTTGATGTAGAACTGATCTTGATTTATAACTTGAGTTATGTGTATGTCGATCCATCACAGGTAGTGGATCTTTTATATTTGCATGAGTTTGCATATTGAAGAGAATTGAATTGATTCTAATGCCCAGGACTAAGTTGGCCTGATTTTCGAAGCCGGAGATGGTTTCGATAGATGAATATTCATGTCAAGATCGGATACGAATCTTGATGGCGTCGAACTGATACTCGATCCATCACAGGTAGTGGATCTTTTATATTTTCATGAGTTTGCATATTGAAGAGAATTGAATTGATTCTAATGCCCAGGACTAAGTTGGCCTGATTTTCGAAGCCGGAGATGGTTTCGATAGATGAATATTCATGTCAAGATCGGATACGAATCTTGATGGCGTCGAACTGAAATGGAATCAATTCTGAGATCGAAGAAGAGAACTAGAATCATTTCATGTCATTGCATTTAAATTACAGTTGATACACTGTTATGCATTTTATTGTTATTATGCGTACCTGCTGATTATATTGAGATGATTCTCACCGGAGGTTATCCGGCTGTTGTTTTGTTTTGTATGTGTGCATGACAACAGGA
>KQ993810.1:108384-122967 GCA_001598015.1 Dorcoceras hygrometricum | reverse complement strand
TGCAAGCGCTAAAGAGCAAAGTGAACCAGCTGGTACAGGTATAGAGAAGCGCGCTGAAGATTTAGTTCGAGATGATGAAGATCAGCTGGAGGCGCATGAAAGGAAGCGATTATAAGTACTGTTGATGAATCTATCAACAGTCACAATTATAAGTACTGCTGATGAATCTATCAGCAGTCGCAATTATAAGTACTGTTAATGAATCTATTAACAGTCGCCTTTCAAGAAGCTGGATCTGAGCAAGATGGAGCTTGTGCGAAGAGAATCAGCAGATGATGAAATCAGCTGGAGCGCTAAGTTTGGATGACATCAGCAGTGACGTCATCATTCAGCAGGAAGCTACCGTGTTCAGCAGATGAGGATTCAGCAGATGAGAAGAGGCGCTAAATATGGAATGAGCTGTGATGACATCAGCATTGATGTCATCACAATCAGCAGATGAAGCGAAGCGCAAAAGCTGAAGCGACGTCGTGTTAAGATTCAGCAGATGGCTTGAGATAGCACGAGAGGAAGCGACTCGTAGAGGAGGAGATTCAGCAGAGAGCTACTGTTCATCAGCAGATGCTATTTGGAGTTAGCGAGAGCAAAACGATGTCGTTTACATAAGTTGATACGACAGCGTTTTGTTATTGCGATAAAGATTCAGCAGGAAGACTTTGCGTTGTTATATCAGCAGTCAAAGCTACAGTGTCCAGTCGCAACGCAAAGATATCCAGTCGCAAGATGAATTCCAGACGCAAGCAACAGCAGCATCCAGTCGAGAGCTTATTTGAATCAGCTGTTGCTAATTAACCAGTCGCAAGCTTTGCATATTCAGTCGACTTGGTTCCCAGGCGCAAAGAATTGAAGAAGGAGAAAAGCGCAGCAGTCGTAGGAATTAATCAGCAGCGAAGCAGTTGACGAATTATCAAAGTTGGATGTCAACTGCTGAGCTAAATTCAAAATGGAGAAAGCGACAGTAGCCTGCAAAAGAAAAGGACGCAAGTACTGCTCTTGTGTCGGTACTTTACAGAGGAGCGTTGCACTAAAATAGAAAGAAGACAAGATAGCCTTCTGGAGCGCTGAAGAGTTTTGGAAGCTTTCCAACGGGAAGAATTTTACAGAGGCTATATATTAGAGGCGACGCCCATTGAAGAAGGGTCCTGCGAGTGTTAAGTTGGTGCTACTACATACTGTGGTAGAATTACATTGTTCATACAGTGCACCAACATAGGGAAAAGAAAAGAAGATGAAACAGTCGACAATCATTCTTGAGAGGAGCTTATTGTGTCGACTGTTGAATCTAGATTAGCTTGTATTAGAGCAATTCCCTAGTGTGTGAGAAAAACAGAGAGTTGAGCGTTCATTGTATCAATCTCACACACCCGGATTCATTCACATCTGTTGGTGAATGAATCTCGAAATATGTTCACAGATCCCGTCCAAGCATGAAGACGTAAAACTCTTGTGTATGTAGTTAGTCACACAGTTGCGGCTGATGTGCAGTTATGAAGTAGTGGGCACTTGCTTGTATTTAGCATTCGCATTAACAGTTCAGCTTAGCATCGCATTTCAGCAGCACACACTAGCACTTGCATAGTCTTGAACAGATTTATGTTGTACATAAATCTGTTTGAGTTGTTTTTAAAATATAGGATTCAGTTCTGGTATTTTCCGCATGATTTTTAAATCATACTAGATCTGTCTCCGGTGCTCAGATGATTGTAAATGTTCAAGAACAATGAGCTATTGCAGCTCAAGTAAGAATTAGCAGCGCGCAAAATTTTTAATTGACCATTTTAAACAGCGGCTGCTAGGTTTCTTTTTGATCCTAAATATCGGACCAACAGCATTGTTGATCAGTGTAGATGCCATTGCTGATAGGATGATATAGGAAGAATACGCCGAAGAATAGATTATCTGCAAGCAGGAAGCACTGGAGAGCAATAGAGTATTTTGCGCAAAGTAAGGGTTAGTGAAATCGAAACGACAAAATATAAATAAGGGAAGTGAATCGGAAGATGAAACAGTACACGTTACCATGTGTTTGTGACTTTTCACATGATGACAACACGTGTCAATCATCCGATGGCGCGATAAAGATTTGGAAAAGATTTGAAAATATTTTCGAAAATCATTTAAAATTTTAACCGCAAAGGGTATGAAGTGAGAACGAGCGCCATTTTCTTAACGCATCAATTCTGTCAGGCCCCGTGCTAATCACACAAGATTAGAGCACAATTAAGCACATAATCACGGAAGCGTAAAATCGGGCTTAAAAATTTTTGAAATAAAATGGGCCTGAACTCAAAACATACATTAAAAATAGTCATAATCAAAATAAGAGTTAACTCAAACTCAATCAAATCAGGTAACAACAAAACTCAATTCAAATACAGATCCCCAAAATACATATGACACGGGGCATCCCTTGGGTTCGATACATAATAAAATAAACTGGGACTCAAGGAAATGGGGATCGACCAGCTGAACCTCCACTCTGTCCAGCTTGGTTACCTGAAGATCCTTCAAATGGGTAACACAGACCCAAACAACACAAAGCAGGAAAACAAATACGAGGTCAAGCCTCAGTACGAAGAGCTATCAAAACAGCTAATCATGCAACATGCTATAATCAATGCTATGAAATGCATGAGGGCTATCAAGGATCGGAGAGCTAAACCAGTGTATCAACTGGCAATCATCTCAATCAGCCTCCATACCCGCACGGTGTATCAACCGGGGAAATCATCGGTCCGTGATCTTCGGAGCCCGTCAGCTCATCATAGCTTGGTGGTAGAAACTCGAATCCGGTAGTCACCACTCCGATGATAGCGTTGGACTTTTCAGGCACGACTCATCAGTCGGCCAGTCACAACGTGGCTTTCAATCAGGTCATCAATTCAATCTGTCAATCAGGCTCAAGATGTATGCATGTATGCCAAGAATTTATATCAAAATCCTACATGAATCATATACGTAAAACAGACTCAATCAATCAAACATTCATCACCTGTTTCACGTAATCACAACTCATCAAATCAGCAGATTTCACAACATGAAGTATAGCCATGTTCACGCTCAAAGCTGTAAAATCCGCTCAATTCGTACCTCAATCCTATGAATTATCCAACAGATCTCACCAGGCACGGCTAACCTCAAACCTTCACTCACTGGTCACGACAATTCAGCTGTAAGCCTCCTGGAAGTTCAGATCTGTTAAAACATTAATTCAGCTCAACACTAAGTCGAATTCACTTAGCACCTATGGCCGAGAACTAAATCCTAGTTCTGCCATACAAATCAGGCTCAACTGCTGAAACATAACTTCAAAACAGAGGAGAACACTTACCCAAAAGCTTACACTAACAGAGGAACGCTCGGGCAAGATTTCACAGAAAGCGTCGAACGAACAGGCTCTTCGCGCTTCCTCAAATCCACGGTTCCAGTCTCCAAATTGGTATCAATAGGTAGAGAAACTCAAGAGAAGTTCAGCGCCACCAATATCATTCAAAACAACGGCAAGACACGGTGGCAATCGACGGAAGAGAATCACGGTGAACAGTAGCTATCGAGGGTTTCGAAGAATGGAGATAAGAGATATCGGGTGAAAAATAATCTAAGTGTTTCTCAACACTTCTCCTTATAAATCCCCATGCAACAGCTGCTGTTCTAAAATAATCAGACGACGGGAACAGTAAATATCTTACGACTGGTATTAATGTTTCCTTCAACAAAACCAGTAGCAGCAACCAGACGTTGCATTTCTCTTCGCGCACCAAAACGACGCCGCACCAACTAATTGAAACGATGTTGCAGCGCTCCACCAGCTGATACCACATTTCCTACGAAATAACCAGCAGCTGGTTACGCTAAACAATCCAGACGCAAGCGTAGCTAAACAAAATGACGTCACACAAGACACGTCAGCACTGCTGTCAACAGCTGATCCAACCAACAGCTGGTAACCAATTCCTCACAACTGGTACAAGACGTACTCCCCAAAACGCAGCGTTTCTACTTATCTAAACGATGTCGTCTCACATCCACGACTGGTTCTTCAAACCAACAGCTGGTCACCCAGACGCAACTACTGCTTTCCAATCTCTACCAGCTGCGAGCTACAGTAGACTTCTAAAATGTGCTACGACTGGTTTCTTACATAAACGCTACGTCTGGTTTAACCAAAACGACGGCGTACTAATCTCCTGCGATTCCAAATACGCGTTGCAACTGGATTTCACCACCGACCAGCTTCTAACTCAAAATACCAAAATTACGAAAACATCCAACAATTAATCTCTTCTAATCTCAGATGAATTCGATTAATCACTAATCTAAAATCTGATTCCTCACAACTTCCTTAAGATCTATTTGATATTCCAGCTGGGTACTACCAGATCTGTTCTCTTGTAAGCATCAGCTATGTATACGCGAGTTCTGAGTGGGTTCAGATCTCACGCATTCAGCTGACTCAGTGCTTATTAACCCAGATCTGTTGTTCCCACTAACGCTGAGGTCCTCCAAATTCTGAAGGTTTACCAGATCTGAAAAATCAACGTTCCTCCTTAACAGTAGACTCAGATCTGAAGTAAATGAAAGCTGTTCGACCTGCAACTGTTAGCACAGAAATAAATCAAGGCAATTCTAAGAGACCAAGAATATTTCGAAAGTAAGAGAACTTAGCGTCCGGTAGGGGTTTAGTGAAAATATCAGCAACTTGCTGATCTGTAGGCACATATTCCAGCCGGACGTCCTTCTTGAGCACGTGATCTCTTATAAAGTGATGACTGATGTCGATATTCTTTGTTCTTGAATGCAGCACATGGTTCTGGGTGATTGCGATGGCACTAGTGTTGTCACATAGAATAGGCGCTTCAGAAGCATCAATGGCATAGTCCTTGAGCTGGTGTTGAATCCATAAGATCTGAGCACAGCAGTTTCCAGCTGCGAGGTACTCCGCTTCAGCTGTGGATATGGCAATTGAGGTCTGCTTATTACTGAACCAGGAAATCAATCGATCTCATAAGAATTGACAAGACCCACTTGTGCTTCGCCGATCAATCCTGCATCCTGCGTAGTATGCATCACTATAACCAATTAGTTGAAAGCTTGAGTCTTTGGGATACCAAAGACCCGCATTGGGAGTTCCTTTTAAATATTTCAAAATTCTTTTGACTGCAATATAATGCGATTGTTTAGGGTCTACTTGAAATCTAGCACACATACAGACAACAAACATGATGTCTGGTCATCTAGCATTTAGGTAAAGCAAAGAGCCAATTATACCGCGATACAAAGATACCTCTATGGCAGTTCCAGCTTCATCTTTATCTAACTTGATAGAAGAACTAATTGTGTAGCTACTGCTGAACAGTTGTCCATGCCAAATTTCTTCAGCAGTTCTTTCGTGTATTTTTCTTGATTAAATAAAATTCCATTCTCAGGCTGTCTCACTTGTAATCCCAGAAAGAACGTCAGCTCACCCATCATGCTCATCTCGAACTTGTCCTGCATCAACTTAGAAAATTTCTGGCATAGCTTGGGGTTAGTTTACCCAAATATAATATCATCTACATAAATTTGGACTAACAGGACATTATAAGATTTGACAAATGTAAATAATGTCTTATCGGCAGTGCCTATAACAAAATCATGCTCGATAAGAAATTTTGACAGTGTATCATACCAAGCTCTGGGTTCTTGCTTCAACCCATATAGAGCATTATCCAGTTTGTAAACGTGATATGGATATGTATGATTTACGAAGCCAGGAGGTTGTGCAACATACACTTCCTCTGTTAGGATGCCATTTAGAAATGCACTCTTCACATCCATTTGAAAGACTTTGAAGTCTTTATATGCAGCATATGCAAGGAACATGTGAATGGCTTCTAATCTAGCTACTGGTGCAAAGGTCTCATCAAAGTCTATGCCTTCAATTTGTCTAAATCCTTGAGCTACCAGTCTAGCATTGTTTCTAACAACTACGCCATCTTCATTCAGCTTGTTCCTAAAGACCCATTTAGTTCCTATCACTGAATGGTTAGAAGGTCTAGGAACTAGTTTCCATACATTATTTCTTGTAAATTGGTTAAGTTCTTCTTGCATTGCATCTATCCAGCTCAGGTCAGCTAAGGCTTCCTCTATCAGCTTGGGTTCTATATGCGAAATGCTGAATCAAAGTGATCATGCATGAGCTGGCTTCGTGTGCAAATAGGAGAGTGAATGTTACCTATGATCTGCTCGGGTGGATGATTTCTATTCCACCGAAGATCAGATCCGATTGGATTTGCTCCTTGTTCAGTTTGGATGGTCGATTGGTTGGCTTGATCTGGATTGTTTGTCACCAATTGATAAGGGCTTTGTTGTTCCAGATTTGGATCAGATACCACTTGATAATTTGCATTGACAGCTTGAGCATTTGAATCTGGTCTGGATACCAATTGATGTGCTACAGGATCTGCTTGTGTATCCACTTGAGCAGTAGTTTATCCAACATCTGCAACTGGCACACTAGATGAGATCTGTTCCTTCATAGGGTCACCGTTAGTCAAATCAATGACTACCGGGTTACCTGCCAGATCTGCTTGCGCGTTATCTTGTTGTGTGTCCAGATCTGGTTGGGGATCAACTGAAAGTCTTTGTTGTGGCACGACTTCATCTGATTCATCAAGGCTGGTTGATTCCAGACGTGAACACAACTCATGTAAGCTCGCAGCTGAGTTGGATCGAAAGCTGTTTTCATCAAAAACCACATGTGCTGATTCTTCGACTGTCAGACTTCGATTGTTGAACACTCTATAGGCTTTTCTCACAACTGAATATCCGAGAAATAAGCCTACATCACATTTGGCATCAAAAGCTGTTAGGTGCTTTTTACCGTTATTATGAATGAAACATTTGCACCCAAACACCCTAAAAAAGATATATCGGGTTTCTTGCCACTCCACATCTCATATGGGGTAATTCCATGGGTCTTGTTAATCATAGATCTGTTCTGAGTGTATCAAGATTTGTTAACTGCTTCTGCCCAAAATTTTTGTGAAATACCGGAATAAGCAATCATGGATCTAGAAGTTTCTTTTAAAGTTCGGTTTCTCCTCTCAGCGAGCCCGTTCTGCTGTGGAGTTCTCGCTGCTGAAAGCTCATGCTTTATCCCAATGTCTTCCAGATAAGATGATAGATTATAATTTAAAAATTCAGTTCCTCTATCAGATCTTATCCGGTTGACAGTACAAGATTTGTCATTTTGCAAACGTTTTAAAAGCTTAATCAGCTGGTCAGTAGTTGTGAGAACCGAAATTTGTTAAATGTAAATTGGTTTGAAATTAATCGAATGTGAGGAGTTCGGATTTGTGCTTGGACAAATCTGAGTTTCCAGATTTCATTTGGAAGGTTTCGTAAATAATTTTGGGTCAGATTTCATGTTTGGAATAATTCTGGAAAGTTCATATATTCTCGTGTTCAGCGTTCAGATTCGTGGATAGATCTGATCATTTCGTGAGATAAATCTGTTGAGCGTTAGTATGATTCAGACGTTGCTAGCGTGTTTTTGTAACAAGTATAATACGCCGTCGTTTAGCGTTCAGAAGAGAGATCTGTTCACGCGAGGTGTAGAGAGGTATGTTATCGCGTGTATTGAGAAGTCTGCTATCAGCTTTGTAGTGTGAGGCAAACATCGTCGTTTGGTTTGGCGCACGGGTGATTAGCATAGCGGGTGAACGTTGAGAGATCTGCTCACGCGAGAGAGATCTGTTAAGTGTGGCGCGAGATCGAAGCGACACCGTTTTGGGGTTTAGTGGTAGAGATCTGTTGGAGCGCTTCGGGCAGATCTGATGAAGTGTCCCGATGTCTCAGCGACATCGTTTAGCTAATAAGCGCTGTTTAGCTCTAGGTTTCAGATTTCTCTAGCGGGAGAGATTTATTGAGCAGATGTCAATGTTTTGCGTTGACCGGTTTGGTTTAACGTTGTTAGTATTTGTTGCGGGCGTAGAGATCTGCTTCGCCACTACGTTGTCGTTTTGATATTTAGGATGTTTCGTTAATTGAGGGATCTGATTGCTAGCGTACATCCAGATGTCAACAATTGGTCAACGCGGCTGTATTAGCTGATGAGAGACATCTGTTGGCAGTAGCGCGCGGATGCGAGAAATTGTGAAAAGAGAGATCTGTTTCAGTGACCAGGGACGTCGTTTCGATTTAGTTAGCAGAATCTTCTATACGCTTTTGTTTTATTTAGTCGTGCGTGTGCTAGCACGAGCGCTGATTATTCTTGTGCGAGAGAACGCTGAGGATTCAGATTTGTATATCTGTTCCATAGCGCAGGATCTGTTGTTGAGATCTGTTTTCGTCTGCGTTTGACTTGCATAGTAGCTGGGAATTGAGGATTTTAAATACCAGTGTTTGCGAACACTTAGATCATTTTTCTTGAACCCGATATTTCGCATTATCTTCCCTATAACCCTTGTCGTCTACTGTTCATAAGAAACCCTTTCTCGTGAGAATTCCGGCGATTGATGCCGCCGTTTGGAGCAAGGTTTACGGTGCTAGGTTTTCCTGGCCGGGAGCTTATGATTTATACCATTTTGGGTTGTTAGTTCGACGTGTGGATGTGGAGCGAAGGAGCTGCCGTTCTTGTATTTTCGCAATTCCGATCGTCGGTTCTCCAGATTTGTTTGAGATTTTGGGTAAACGATTTATTGTCGTTTTAAGCCTGCGGTAGCGTTTGCGTTAGGCGGTAGAATCAGATTTCTGTTATTGACCGTGGGCGGTAAATTGTAGAAATTCAGATTAAGTTGATTTGCTAAGTTCCTCAACAGATTCGAGCTCCTGGGCAGCTTTGTGTAGTCTTGTAGTTGGCCGTCAGGAAGCTTAGTCGAGCAGGTTGTTGGTGCCGTGCTTTGATGAAATATGGTTGAGGTAACTGCCGTGTGGAGGTACGAATTGAGCTTGTAATTCAGCTTTGAGATAGGCATGGGAATGTATTATGTGTGTATTGTATAGTTGCGCCTGATGTTTGTGTTGAGGCAGAGCTGTGTGTATTCTGTATGTCTATTGGCTGAATTTTCGTGCTTATATTTGCTGTAGCTTGAGCTGGTTGTATCTTGCATGATTGTTTACTTTTTATGCGGCCATATGTGCGTATTATAGTATGTTGTTGTCTGTATCTATTGGCGTTGCCAGCATACATTTCATGTTGAGCATTGTAATGCATCTACGTAGCATATTGGGCCCTTGATTCCTTTGGCAGCCGTGCTATACATGTTGCTCTGTTGGAACTCTTCTCTCGTGGTGCGGTACGGTGTTTCATAACCACGATTGAGTGAATCTGGAGGGTGCGGTGAGCCGTTCTCGTAGCCCTCAGTTGCAGTGACCTGGATAGAGGTTGGCGGGTGGTTGTGTTTCCACTAGCTATTCCGTGCAACCCGACGGGTGGCGCCCGCGCGTGTGTTGACGATGAGCCACTCTATTTTCCATGGGGAGCGATCGGGTAGCTTCTGAATCCCGATGATGTGTCACAGTTGTTTTTATCGTTCGTTTGGCCTTCCGATTGTTACCGATGTTCTGTGTACCGCTCAAGAATTTGCACGACATGATACATTTCATGCCGTATTTGATTGCTGTATCATGTTGCTCTTCGTACTGGGGTTGACCCCATGTCCCTCTGGGGCTGGTTGTTTTGTTTGCCTGCTTGTTGTTCAGGTCTTCCAGATTATTCCGCTGGTCTTGGAGTTGACACAGCTGGAAGTGCCCCAGGAGGTGTGTAGAGTGTCCCAGTTAGCATATAGCATATATGTATCAGTTCTATTAGCCGGGGTGTATCCTGTGCTTTGTGTATTCAGTTGTTGTATTAGTTGACTGATACTTGTTTAATGCTGTACTGTTGTATTATGGCTTTTAGCGTTGTGTATTTTTTATCAACTGGGGTATTTTGAGGTATCGTGGTATTTTAAAGTTATGTTTTCTTCGTCAGGCCAAAAGAGAAATATTTTAGCCACTTTTTAAAGTGCTTCCGCTATGTTTTACGTGATTTAACTCTGTGTTGTGCACGAGGCCTGACATTTTTGGTATCAGAGATTAAACTGGGATAACCTCGATTTCTTTGATCACAAGTGAGTCTAGGCACAGTAGTGGTTCTATGGTTTGCGCTTGACTACTTGAAGTACTTGCTTGTGTGCTTACCTTTGAGTGTCTTGTAGAGATGCCACCAAGGAGAAGAGGTAGAGCTAGTAGGCAAGAGGTGGTTGATTCGAGGACTCCGGTTAATTCTGATAGAGAGGATGCCTCTCAACCGAGTGTTCCTTTGGAATATAGTGGGAGTCAGTCTTCAGCCTTTCGCTCTCTTGCTAGTGCTGTCAACAGAGCGGTTGACTTGATGGAAACCCTTGTAGTTGGACAGACTCGAGTGCAGCAGTTGACAGGACAAAGTGTGGATCCTGTGCCATCTGGAACGTCGTCCTCCCAGCCTTCTGTGGCATCACAGTCTTTGAGTCGTCAGAGGTTTAGACCTAGAGGAAGGCAATTTAAGAGATCCAATTCGAGTTCTTCGAGTTCTGGTGGAGCGAGGGCGAATGCATCATTTTGTGGTCAGTGTGGAGGTAAGCATCGACCTTATCGATGCGTTGGAGTGCGAGGAGCTTGCAACAATTGTGGTCAGGTTGGGCACTTTGCTAGAGTGTGTCCTACTTTGGGATAGCAGGCTTTGACTAGGAGTTCTTCGAGGCGACCGTATCGTCCTTTTCAATCCCAACTATCAGGATTTCAACCTCCAGAGGCGTCTAATGCTAGAGAGATTTCTCTATCGGAGCAATTGGGACTTCATCCAACTCATGTGGACGCGAAAACTGTAGAGCGAGATGATGTCTTGACCGGAGAAGGTTGTTCAGGTAGTTTTTCTTTACTTGTTAACTCTGTGTGAGTTTGGTTTGGCGCGTGTTCTTCGCACTCGTTTCTTGTTGTTTTTAATTGTTTTGTTGGTGTGCGAGGGTTGTTTCCGCCGCATTTTGATGTGTGATGCCGTGTCTTTGTTGTTAGAGTAGATGCCCAACTAGCCAACTTGTGGCGTGTGGGTTTATAGACTCTTGTATGAAACAATCTTTATATATGATATTCGCATTTATTTATATGACATTCTTTACTTTCATTGTGTTGTATAATGATTAACAATTGCGTTGAGTAAAGACCTAGAATGCACTATAGTGTATGTTAGATGTGATAGTGGGTATGACGACTATCATGAAACACATCTAATAGTCACTGTGTATTCTGAACAAGTTCCTAGTCGATTGGGCCGTCAAAATGAGGATAGGCCGCCCGAGCTCGAGACTAGTATCTGCGATGCGAAGTATCATGTTTCATTGGTAGGGAACATTGTGATGTTCTGAGCATGCAGATATATAGTGACCTGGTGATCTATCGAAATACCTTCGTTCGGACTTTCCAAGTGGTTACCATTTGTCGAGTGGATAAGTCCGAGGTCTTGGTTGTACTGATTAGTCCCCACGACTAGAAATGTCATTGAGACTCTACATGATAGGCGTCTCACTTTGACCCATTTGCCGACTCACTTGGGGTCATAAGGCGGCGGGATTGGGTGAGATCCCGATGCATGTAGGAGTCGATGCATCGTTGTCGAGGATTCACCGCTCGCAGACATGCGTGGATATCCTATGCTATCTGAGGGGATAATAGTGTATAAATCTCTGGCCAGATTACTAGAAGTGTTTTAGGTAAATGTGTTTACCTAGTTACACTCGCGATGTCACTATTCGATCTCCAAGATGTATGCATAGCTATCGGATCTTTAGCGACTCTCGATTTACCAATGGTCGTTGATCTGATCGTGATATATGGATTGAAAGGACCGTACTGTACGCTAACCACGACCAACTGGTTCTTGCAGACAATATCAGTGATACCTAGGGGATAATGGGGCGATGTTGCTAGACGCTCTTACCATGATCCGATGGGCAAGTCCGGAATTGTGATTCCGGAGCCACAATGGTTGTGGGCCCACGGCTAGCTGTATCCCTGAACCATTGAGGGTCACACAAGTACTGGATTCGAGATTCCCGCACGGATACTGAGCTCAGTGTGTTGAGCACTTGAGGAAAATTTTGGGGAGTGCGACTTCCTAAAAGTCAACAGGGGTCAAATCGTGATTTCCCGTTGTTGAGGGGCAAAACGGTCATTTTGCACTGGGGTTCTGAAAAATGGTTTTTCAGATCATAGTATTCAGTTTTGGAAACTGAATCGATCGGTCCAATCTGATCGGTGATCGGAGTTATGATGAAGTCACGGTGATAGGGATGAACCGAATGTTCATCCGTTGGACCCGGGACCGTTGGGCCGGTCCAAGTCTATCACAAGTCTATTTAATTAAACTTAAGAGCTTCATAACTAACAATCATAACACTTGATACTTGATTACACAACCCTAACCCTAGAGCTCTAAAAGCCGCCGACTCCCTTCCTCTCCTCACGCCGCCGCCGCCGCTTGTTGCCGTCGCCGCCGCCTCCCTCGCCGGAATTTGTTCCGGCCAACTTTTCGAGGAGAATCCGTTGGTGATAAAATCCATCAGTCTTCTAGTGCAGGCTGATCGGAGGGAGATCGTTTCCGGTCGTGGACCTGATTGACGTATCTACCGCCGCCTACCGTGTAGTGCCGGTTTCCTCGCGAAACTGGTCGGAGCCAGGCACGAGTTGCCAGCAAGGTAATCAACAAAAACACCCTATGAATGGTTCATAGTTTGCATGATTTTGGAATTGTATTGAACGTCTTCCGGCCTAATTTTATTCTTCCGCTGCCTCGCCGGGAGACGGGATCCGGATCCGCCACGGTTCCCCAACAATCTAGCACACTTACAGACAGCAAACATGATGTCTGGTCTGCTAGCAGTTAAGTATAGCAAAGAGCCTATAATACCGCGATAAAGTGATACCTCAATGGCAGTTCCAGCTTCATCTTTATCCATCTTGATTGAGGAGCTCATTGGGGTAGCAGCTGCTGAACAATTGTCCATGCCAAACTTCTTCAGCAGTTCTTTCGTGTATTTAGCCTGGTTAATGAAGATTCCATTCTCCACATGGTTCCCCAACAGTGGTATCAGAGCCTAGGTTCGGATCCTTCAATACATCGTTTCCATATTGCATCATGTCTCTGTTTTTCAGATCGGATCAATGAAACAAAAAAAATTTTTTCGTGCATGGCCGTCGGCCGCCGCCGTGTGCGGCGGCCCCTCCCCGCCATGCGCATGTGCGCGCGCAACGTCGCGCATCATGCGCGACACCATCGCGCGCTGGCCGCGCGATGGACATCCCCTGGTCGTGCGCTGGCCGCGCGACTGCGGCGTGTTGGCCGGGCAGTGATCGTGCACTGGTTGCACGAGATGCTGGCCGGCGATGGGTGGCTGTGCGCTATGGCTGGGCGCTATTTGCATTGGCCGCTGCGCGCGGCTGGACGTGCGATGATTGCTGCCCGATTATTGCCGTTGGTTTGCGCGATTTGTTGGTGGCGGCCGCCGCCCGGCGATGCTCCGGCGATGTCGTGATGGCTGATTTCTTCTAGGGTTTAGTTCGGGCCTGTCCCGGGCAGCCCGTGAAGCTTTCGGGCCGATATTCGATATCAAGCCCGTTTTGATCGATTTTGAAATTTTGAGATTTTTGGGCCTAAAATTGTTTTTAAGCCCAAATTGATGCAATTAAATTGCAAAATACGATTTTTAATTTTGAAATATGATTTTATAAATTAAATATGATTTTGTTGATTAAAATTTGATTTTATCGACAAAATACGATTTTATTTATAAAATGCGATTTCGTAATTAAAATATGATTTTGTGGATAAATAATTTGATTATTTAATTTATGCATGTTAATTAGATTAATTGCATGATTGGGATGATCGAGAGCCGTGCTCAATATGTTAGGTGTATGCGATAGGTTTTTATGATTTCGGTTTGTAAATATTATTGATTATCATTTTAAGTGGGCCTGTTTGTGGCCCGTTCCCACCCCTTGAAAAATGTATCCCTTGTATGTCATGGTATATTTAAATGTAAATTACTAGATTTAGTGGGAGGACATCCGAGGACGATGGACAATGACGATCAAGGATATTGAAGACCGAAGATCTGTAAAACCGGAAGCATTGTAATAGGATTGCATTGCTTGTTGCATTACCCCTAGGATTGGACCCAGGTCCGTGGCTGGCAACCATGGACCGCATAGCTCTCGCGATCGATCATCCCAATATTTATATATATTGATATATAGTTAGTTGGAATCCGCATGTTGCATGTTTTAAATTTGATTTAAAATATTTGCATGAAACCAAAATTTCAAAAATAAAATCCCTCGTTTTAAATACGATTTAAAACTAATATCAAGATAAATGTTTATTCGATAAACTAAAGGGAATTTAAATTTGGTTAAATTATCCCTACCTTCCACCAACAATGGGTGTACGTCGATGCTGCCCGTATACATGGCCCGGCTCATATTATTGAGGGGGTCATGTATGCCGGAAAGCTGTCCACGCCATTGACAATTGTTGTGAGTCGGTTGGAACTCCTTTTAACGTTGGCTCATATTATTGGGGAC
>KQ993810.1:94723-108231 GCA_001598015.1 Dorcoceras hygrometricum | reverse complement strand
GCCACCCTTGAAGAGGTGGTTAACATGCTTGTAGTGTTTGAAGGAACCATAAAGAAGGACAAGCCCTTCATCCTCATGGGCTCTTCTTCCTCTGCGAAGAAGGGGCCCAGACGCAAGGGAAAGAAGCGTTCTGCCCCTGCGAATGAGGAAAAGCCCACCAAGAAGCCAAAGGCAAAGGCTTCCAAGCCAAACAAGAGCGAGGATGTTTGCCACCACTGCCACAAGCCTGGGCATTGGAGGAGGAACTGCAAGGAGTACCTCGAGCAGTTGCGAACTACGAAAGGTATGTTCTATATTGAAATAAATATGTCTTTTAGTTCGACTTCTTGGGTAATTAATACCGGATGTGCATATCATATCTGGAATGATTTGCAGGTGATGACAAGAAGCCGACGTCTTAGAGAGGGTGAGACACACTTGAGGCTTGGCAATGGAGCAAGAGTTGCTGCAGTAGCTATAGGATATGTTTATTTATTTCTGTCTTCTGATTTTAAGTTGTTATTGAGAAATGTTTTATTTGTTCCCGAATTAATAAAGAACATTATTTCTGTTTCTATGCTTGATAGTGATGGATATTCTTGTATGTTTGCTAATTCGATTTGCAATATTTACAAGAATGAATGTTTAATTGGTATTGGGGAACGCAAAAATGATTTATACACCTTAAAATTGAAAGACGTTCCAACTCGTGATGTCGAAGCACATACAACAACGATTAAACGGAAACACGATAACTTGAATCCATCACAACTTTGGCACGCTAGGCTAGGTCATATTTCTCTAAGTAGGATGAACAAGTTAGTTAGGAGTGACATGTTTGATCTGTCAGACATAAACTCCCTACCGACTTGTGAGTCTTGTCTTAAGGGAAAGATGACTAAGCAACCCTTCAAGGGCAAGGGTGAGCGTGCTCAAGGCCTATTGGATTTGATCCATACTGATGTGTGTGGTCCATTTAGTATTGGTACTAAATACGGTCACACATACTTCATCACCTTTACCGACGATTACTCTAGGTATGGGTACTTGTACTTAATGAAGCACAAGTCTGAATCCTTTGAAAGGTTCAAAGAATTCAAGGCTAAAGTAGAAAATCAACTAGGCAAAATTATTAAAGCACTTCGATCCGATCGAGGTGGTGAATACTTGAGTGCTGAATTTCAAGACTATCTAAAAGAGAATGGGATTCTCGCACAGTGGACCCCTCCGGCAACACCACAACTCAATGGTATAGCGGAGCGTCGTAATCGAACCCTGTTAGACATGGTTCGATCTATGATGAGCTTCACTGAACTTCCTACCTCGTTTTGGGGCTATGCATTCGAAACGGCGGTAATGTTGTTGAACAATGTCCACACCAAGGCAGTGGATAAGACTCCATATGAGATATGGATGGGCAAACCACCCAAGTACTCATTTATGAGGATTTGGGGATGTCCTGCTTACGTGAAGTAGACAGTGGGAGATAAGCTGGATACGAGATCCATCTTATGCTACTTCATTGGGTATCCAAAGAATTCCATTGGATACTACTTCTACTATCCCAGCGAAACAAAAGTGTTTGTTTCTAGAAATGCCACCTTTATGGAAAGGGAATTTCCTAGACAGTGGGAGATAAGCTGGATACGAGATCCATCTTATGCTACTTCATTGGGTATCCAAAGAATTCCATTGGATACTACTTCTACTATCCCAGCGAAACAAAAGTGTTTGTTTCTAGAAATGCCACCTTTATGGAAAGGGAATTTCTACTTGATAGAAAGGGCAAAATAGTAGAACTCGAAGAGGTTCGAGAACCAAGTGGAGTACCAAGTGAATCTCCTGCACCTACAGAGCCAGTACCAGAAATGGTCGCACCTAGGAGATCCGAAAGGGTTCCTAGGGCTCCTGAGAGATATGGTTTTCTCCTTGAAGATGATCAAGGTGATCAAGTTGTTGGATCTGATCCAAGAACTTTCAAGGAGGCAATTTCCGATGCAGATTCTAATTTGTGGCTTGAAGCAATGCAGTCTTAGTTTGACTCAATGCATGCTAACCAAGTTTGGACTCTTATTAATCCTCCCGAAGTAATTGTTCCTATTGGGTGTAAATGGGTATACAAGAGGAAACTTGGGCTTGATGGTAAGGTAATGACCTACAAGGCACGACTGGTCGCGAAAGGTTACACTCAAAGGCAAGGTGTTGACTATGATGAAACCTTCTCGCCAGTCGCAATGTTCAAGTCAATTAGAATCTTGTTAGCCATAGCCGCATGGTACGACTATGAGATATGGCAAATGCATGTGAAAAATGCGTTTCTTAATAGAAACATTAAGGAAGAGATCTATATGACGCAACCTGAGGGTTTCACATCTGTTGGAAGCGAGCATAAGGTATGCAAGCTTCAGAGATCGATCTACGGTCTCAAACAAGCATCGAGGAGTTGGAACCTGAGATTCGATGAAACAATTAAGGAATTTGGTTTCATCAAGAATCCCGAGGAGCCATGTGTATATAAGAAGGTAGTTAAAGGCGTTGTGACATTCCTCGTACTTTATGTTGATGACATTCTACTCATTGGGAATGATGTAGGAATGCTGCAATCAACTAAAGTATGGTTGTCTAGTAGATTTTCGATTAAGGACATGGGTGAAGCATCCTATATTCTTGGAATACAGATCTATCGGGATAGATCTAAAAGGATGCTCGGACTCACCCAAGCTACCTACATCGATACCATACTTAAGAGGTTCTCTATGGAAGAGTCCAAGAGAGGACACCTACCTATGTGCCACGGGGTCACTCTATCTAAGTCTATGTGTCCGAAGACTGATGAGGAGATAGAGAGTATGAAACGTGTGCCATATGCCTCGGCAATAGGTAGTATTCTGTATGGAATGATCTCAACTAGACCGGATGTCGCATATGCTCTGAGTGTCACGAGCCGCTACCAGGCCAACCCCAGCCAATTACATTAGAAGGATGTGAAGGATATTCTTAAGTAATTGCGAAGGACTAAGAATATGTTCATGGTCTATGGGGGTGGTGAATTGAAACTGGAAGGCTACACTGATTCTAGCTTCCAGTGTGACGTGGATGATTCGAAGTCTACCTCTGGATTTGTATTCATGCTCAATGGTGGTGCTTTCTCTTGGAAGAGTTCCAAGCAAGACACCATCGCGGATTCAACCACTGAGGCTGAGTACATCGAAGCATCAGCTGCTGCTAAGGAGGCGGTTTGGATAAGGAATTTCGTCCAAGATTTGGACATCATTCCTAATGGAGTTGGTCCAGTCCCTGTGTACTGCGACAACACGGGTGCCGTTGCGCAAGCAAAGGAGCCTAGGTCTGACCAAAGATCCAAACATATACTGAGGAAATACCACATAATCCGGGATATTGTGGCTAGAGGTGACATAACAGTTGAGAGAGTCGCCTCTGCGGACAACGTTGCTGATCCACTTACGAAGCCCTTGCCAGGACTGTTGTTTGAAAAACATCGCGAAACAATGGGACTGCGTCTGATTATTAGTTGGCTATAGGGCAAGTGGGAGATTGTTAGAGTAGATGCCCAACTAGCCAACTTGTGGCATGTGGGTTTTATAGACTCTTGTATATGACAATCTTTATTTATGATATACGCATTCATTTATGGCATTCTTTATTTTCATTATGTTATATAATGTTAACAATTGTGTTGGATAAAGACCTAGAATACACCATAGTGTATGTTAGATGTGATAGTGGATATGATGGCTATCATGAAACACATATAATGGTCACTGTGCATTGTGAATTCGTTCCTAGTCGATTGGGCCGTCAAAATGAGGATAAGGCCGCCCGAGCTCGAGACTAGTATCTGCGATGCGAAGTACCATGTTTCATTGGTAGGGAACATTGTGATGTTCTGAGCATGCAGATAGATAGTGACCTGGTGATCTATCGAACTACCCTCGTTCGGACTTTCCAAGTGGTTACCATTTGTCGAGTGGATAAGTCCGAGGTCTTGGTTGTACTGATTAGTCCTCACGACTCGAAACGTCATTGAGACTCTACATGATAGGCGTCTCACTTTGACCCGTTTGCCGACTCACTTGGGGTCATAAGGCGGCGGGATTGGGTGAGATCCCGATGCATGTAGGAGTCAATGCATCGTTGTCGAGGATTCACCGCTCGTAGACATGCGTGGATATCCTATGCTATCCGAGGGGATAATAGTGTATAAATCTCTGGCCAGAGTACTAGAAGTGTTTTAGGTAAATGTGTTTACCTAGTTACACTCGCGATGTCACTATTCGATCTCCAAGATGTATGCATAGCGATCGGATCTTTAGCGACTCTCGATTTACCAATGGTCGTTGATCTGATCGGGATATATGGATTGAAAGGACCATACTGTACGCTAACCACGGCTAGCTGTATCCCTGAACCATTGAGGGTCACACAAGTACTGGATTCGAGATTCCTGCACGGATACTGAGCTCAATGTGTTGAGCATGGGAAGAGGATTTTGGGGAGTGCGACTTCCTAAAAGTCAACAGGGGTCAAATCGTGATTTCCAGCTGTTGAGGGGCAAAACGGTCATTTTGCACTGGGGTTCTGAAAAATGGTTTTTCAGATCATAGTATTCAGTTTTGAAAATTGAATCGATCGGTCCGATCTGATCGGCGATCGAAGTTATGATGAAGTCACGGTGATAGGGATGAACAGAATGTTCATCCGTTGGACCCGGGCCCGTTGGGCCTGTCCAAGTCTATCACAAGTCTATTTATTTAAACTTAAGGGCTTCATAACTAACAATCATAACACTTGATACTTGATTACACAACCCTAACCCTAGAGCTCTAAAAGCCGCCGCCTCCCTCGCCGGAATTTGTTCCGGCCAACTTTTTGAGGAGAATCCATTGGTGATAAAATCCATCTGTCTTCTAGTGCAGGCTGATCGGAGGGAGATCGTTTCCGATCGTGGACCTGATTGACGTAATCTACCACCGCCTACCGTGAAGTGCCGGTTTTCTCGCGAAACTGGTCGGAGCCAGGCACGAGTTGCCAGCAAGGTAATCAACAAAAAAACCCTATGAATGGTTCATAGTTTGCATGATTTTGGAATTGTATTGAACATCTCCCGGCCAAATTTTGTTCTTCCGCTGCCTCGCCGGGAGACGGGATCCGGATCCGCCATGGTTCCCCAACATTTGTTACTTCTGCCGGTGGAGAAGTTGTCGTTGCGCGAGTAATGCCGAGTTAGGTTAGCAAGTCTGGTAGGGAAGTTGTTTGTTTTTGAGTGTTTTAGGTTCCCTTTGTCGAGAGGATAGCTTCTACTTGTTTGTGATGCGATATCCGAACTACAGTTTGGTATTGGTGATCTCCTTTGTTCGAGGATTTCTTCCCTCATGTGTTTCAGTTGAGATTCTCCTTATTTCCTTGTGATCTTTAGTTTTGCGTGTATCCTCTTTGTTTCTCTTGTCCGGACAGCAGAATTGAGGTATTTTGAACTCCATTGGCTTTTTGCTGGTTGTGATCCCAGCTGTGGAGTTGATTCGCGAGCCCATGTTTTCCAGCTGTTGAGTGCGCCTGAGAGCTTTGGGCCTCCGACTATTGAGTTGTTGCGGTGGGCTTCGTTTCTCCAACTGAGGATTGTCTCTGTTGTTATATCTCCAGCTGTGTCTCTTGCGTCTCTAGCTGTTGAGTTTTCTTAGTGAGTTCCAAACTCAGTTGGTCCTTATTCTTGTAGTCTCAGGCAGTTGAGATGTTTTGTGAGTTGCGTGCATCCAGCTGTTGAACTCCAATTCGCATAACCGTGTCTTGTTTTATCATGTTCAGTTCAGCTGTGGTAGCCATGTTTTGTTGTTGCCGTTTGTTCCTTACCAGGATGCAAGGGCGAGCGGCGATAACGCACTCTCATATCCCTGCTGGGATTTGTTAGCCACCATGCGCCGAGTGGTTAACTACCACAGTTCATGGGTTGGGCAACGGCAGGTTGAGCAGTTTTGATGCATCTGGTAATCGGGTGTGGTGTATAGATGAGGGGGTGATTCTCATATTCACGTACACGCACCGTGGCTACATCTGTTTGTTGATCTTTGCCTTCGACTGTTGTTCAACTTTGAGTTGTTGAGCTCCTGTGGACTCCCTGTTTCGGTTGTAGTCCCTTCAATTGTATTCTGTGAGGCATAGATGTTTTCCGATTAGTGGAGACCTTGCTAGATGAGATGCCCCATCTTTGTCTTGACACTGGAGGTTATTGTGGCTACCTTGGAGTTCTGGCATGCATTTTAAGGTGGAGAGCGATTAGCGAGTTCTGTCTTCACTCAGTTCGGCTTGTTTGCGTGATACTGCTTTTGGCTGGAGCTAGTTATGGATTTCGGAAGTGAGTTTAACATCCGCCTGTGCTAAAGAAGTTTGCTGCTGTTGATCTGTTGGAATGCTCATCCAGCAGTGCCATCAGTGTTGATATGTTAAGATGCCTTTGAGAATTTGGTAGATTTGTAGAGTTTCCTTGTTGGCTATGAGTGCCAAGTTAGCGCGGGCAGTGAAAGCATAATTGTCCGATTGTCTATACCAGCCCATTTGTCCTTGTGTTAAGGCTTATTCTAGGAACTGACAAGAGGATTTTGTGGCAGTTCTGTCGTGAGATTGTCTAGTTTCTGGTGTCTGTAGTGGCCGGTAAGTACTCTAAGCTCTTGTTCCGAAGTTGGAAGAGTCTTTGGATGTATTGGGTCTTCAGGTACTGTGAGTTTATCGTTTTTCCCTGATTAGATGCTTAATTTGAGAGACCATACCAAGGATTCGTAGAGTTGTTGGTGTGGAATTTGTTGCCAAGAGAGGTTTGGTATAACCTTCTTTGGGATTTTGTACTGCGGGAAGTACAAATCTTGCTTAGCGATTAGAAGAAATGTGAAGGACTTAGTGGTTTTCATCAGAGGTTGAGCCGTAGGTGGTTGACCAAAGAGATCTGGTTCTTTTGAGAACGGTGGGTGAGCGTGGCCTGTAACCAGATTGTGCTTGTTAAGTATGGACTTTTGAACCTCTGATTGTGAACCCTGTGTTTCTTGCGAAATTCTCCTTCTTAGATCTTGCTGGATTTGAGAATTAAGGGTAGGTCCTCTCTTAGATTCATCAGGTTGTTTGAATGTTTTGGGGTAAATTGGATCTTTGGTGTGCGATTTGCGAGCACCGGCTGTGTTGTTATGGACACGTAGTGTGTTTTATGTGTTCAATCCGAGGAAATTGCGAATCAGATCCTTCTTTTGTGTTGAATACTGATGGAATGAGCGGGACTAGACCCTCAATTTGACTGTTTTGGATAGCGAGGAATTTAGGAAGGGATATTTGAGAGACCGAATCTGAGATGAGTGGAGCGTGTCCTCATCTATGTTGGGACAGCCTTTCATTCTTGTGTTTTGTTTCCTTCAGATTCGAGTTTTGTTCTTACTCCATTGGTAACTGGTTGTTCTTTGTGTCGATCCCTTCTTGATATTGTGCATTGTAACTTGGCCTTTGATTATTAGCTGTTTTAGGAATGGCAGTGTAGTTGCAATGAGCTTCATGTTATGTTGGATCTTTTGGAGATCGTAGCAATGTTTGTTTCTGTTTTTAAGTTGGCAGTGCCATCATGAACTATTCTCCTTGCACGGTGTGCTTATGTTGAGGTGAAGTCAGAGCGGATGTTAAGCCATGTCGAGTGGCTTTTGCAGATTTGCTCTTCCAGGAGGAAGTAATAGTTCAAGAGCGAGACCATTTTCTTTGTGATTGTCCAACAAAGTAATCTCGGTAGAGTGTGAGCAGTGTGAGAACTAGAAGAGTGGTTGTAGAGTGTATGACCACGCCTGATTGTGAAATCGCTGAATCAGCTTTCTGTAGCTATCTGCTCGTGATTGTTTCTCAGCAGTTGATTTCTGGTTGCTGTGTTTTCCCGTTATCTTGAACTCTCTGTTAGTATCCTTTGGGTTGAGAGTTGGCGTACTTGTGATCGTTCAGCATGTAGTTTAACCTTCCAGTGTTAGCTATGTTAAAGATGATTTTTTTTAATTCCAGTGTTGCGGTGTGATTTCGAGGGCGAAATCTTTTAAGGTGGAGAGAAATGTGAGAACCGAAATTTGTTAAATGTAAATTGGTTGGAAATTAATCGGATGTGAGGAGTTCGGATTTGTTCTTGGACAAATCTGAGTTTCCAGATTTCATTTGGAAGGTTTCGTAAATAGTTTTGGGTCAGATTTCATGTTTGGAATAATTCTGGAAAGTTCATATATTTTCGTGTTTAACGTTCAGATTCGTGGAGAGATCTGATCATTTCTTGAGAGAAATCTGTTGAGTGTTAGTATGATTCAGACGCTGCTAGCGGAAATTAATCGGATGTGAGGAGTTCGGATTTGTTCTTGGACAAATCTGAGTTTCCAGATTTCATTTGGAAGGTTTCGTAAATAGTTTTGGGTCAGATTTCATGTTTGGAATAATTCTGGAAAGTTCATATATTTTCGTGTTTAACGTTCAGATTCGTGGAGAGATCTGATCATTTCTTGAGAGAAATCTGTTGAGTGTTAGTATGATTCAGACGCTGCTAGCGTGTTTTTGTAACAAGTATAATACGCCGTCGTTTAGCGTTCAGAAGAGAGATCTGTTCACGCGAGGTGTAGAGAGGTCTGTTATCGTGTGTATTGAGAAGTCTGCTATCAGCTTTGTAGTGTGAGGCAAACGTCGTCGTTTGGTTTGGCGCGCGGGTGCTTAGCGTAGCGGGTGAACGTTGAGAGATCTGCTCACGCGAGAGAGATCTGTTAAGTGTGGTGCGAGATCGAAGCGACACCGTTTTGGTGTTTAGCGCTAGAGATCTGTTGGAGCACTTCGGGCAGATCTGATGACATGTCCCGATGTCTCAACGACTCCGTTTAGCTAATAAGCGCTGTTTAGCGCTAGGTTTCAGATTTCTCTAGCAGGCAAGATTTATTGAGCAGATGTCAACGTTTTTGCATTGACCGGTTTGGTTTAGCGTTGTTACTATTTGTTGCGGGCGAAGAGATCTGCTTCGCCACTGCGTTGTCGTTTTGATATTTAGGATGTTTCGTTAATTGAGGGATCTGATTGCTAGCGTACATCCAGATGTCAACGATTGGTCAACGTGGCTGTATTAGCTGATGAGAGACATCTGTTGGCAGTATCGCGCGGATGCGAGCAATTGTGAAGGGAGATCTGTTTCAGCGGCCAGCGACGTCGTTTCGATTGAGTTAAATCTTCTATACGCTGTCGTTTTATTTATTCGTGCGTGTGCTAGAGCGAGCGCTGATTATTCTTGTGCGAGAGAACGCTGAGGATTCAGATTTGTAGATTTGTTCCTTAGCGCAGGATCTGTTGTAGAGATATGTTTTTGTCTGCGTTTGACTTGCCCAGTAGCGTGGAATTGAGGATTTTAAATACAAGTTTTCGCGAACACTTAGGGCATTTTTCTTGAACCCGATATTTCGCATTATCTTCCCCGATAACCCTTGTCGTCTACTGTTCATACGAAACCATTTCTTGTGAGAATTTCGGCGATTGACGTCGCCGCTTGGAGCAAGGTTTACGGTGCTAGGTTCGCCTATCTGGGAGCTTTTGATTTATACCATTTTGGGGTGTTAGATCGACGTGTGGATGTGGAGCGAAGGAGCTGCCGTTCGTGTATTTTCGCAATTCTGGTCGTTGGTTCTCCAGCTTTGTTTGAGCTTTTGGGTAACCGATTTATTGTCGTTTTAAGCCTAGTTCCTGCGGTAGCATTTGTGTTAGGCGGTAGAATCCGATTTCTGTTATTGACCGTGGGCGGTAAATTGTAGAAATTCATATTAAGTTGAATTGCTATGTTCCTCAATAGATTCGAGCTCCTGGGCAGCTTTGTGTAGTCTTGTAGTTGGCCGTGAGGAAGCTTAGTCGAGCAGGTTGTTGGTGCCGTGCTTTGATGAAATCTGGTTGAGGTAACTGCCGTGTGGAGGTATGAATTGAGCTTGTAATTCAGCTTTGAGATAGGCATGGGAATGTGTTATGTGTGTATTGTATAGCTGCGCCTGATGTTTGTGTTGAGGCAGAGCTGTGTGTATTCTGTCTGTCTATTGGCTGAATTGTCGTGCTTATATTTGATGTAGCTTGAGCTGGTTGTATCTTGCATGGTTGTTTACTTATTATGCGGCCATATGTGCGTATTATAGTATGCTGTTGTCTGTATCTATTGGCGTTGCCAGCATACATTTCATGTTGAGCATTGTAATGCATCTGCGTAGCATATTGGGCCCTTGATTCCTTTGGCAGTCGTGCTATACATGTTGCTCTGTTGGAGCTCTTCTCTCGTGGTGCGGTGCGGTGTTGCATAGCCACGATTGAGTGCATCTGGAGGGTGCGATGAGCCGTTCTCATAGCCCTCAGTTGCAGTGACCTGGATAGAGGTTTGCGGGTGGTTGTGTTTCCACTAGCAATTCCGTGCAACCCGACGGGTGGCGCCTGCGCGTGTGTTGACGATGAGCCACTCTATTTTCCATGGGGTGCGATCGGGTAGCTTCCGAAGCCCTGTGATGTGTCACAGTTGTTGTTATCGTTCGTTTGGCCTTCCGGTTGTTACCGATGTTCTGTGTACCGCTCATGCATTTGCACGACATGATATTGCATGTCGTATTTGATTGCTGTATTATGTTGCTCTTCGTACTGGGGTTGACCCCATGTCCCTCTAGGGCTGGTTGTTTGTTTGCCTGCTTGTTGTTCAGGTCTACCAGATTATTCTGCTGGTCTTGGAGTTGACACAGCTGGAAGTTCCCCAGGAGGTGTGTAGAGTGTCCCAGTTAGCGTATAGCATATATGTATCAGTTCTATTAGCCGGGGTGTGTCATGTGCTTTGTGTATTCAGTTGTTGTATTAGTTGACTGATACTTGTTTAATGCTGTACTGTTGTATTATGGCTTTTAGCGTTGTGTATTTGTTATCAACTGGGATATTTTGAGGTATCTTGGTATTTTAAAATTATGTTTTCTTCGTCAGGCCAAAATCGAAAAATTTTAGCCACTTTTTAAAGTGCTTTCGCTATGTTTTACGTGATTTAACTCTGTGTTGTGCACGAGGCCTGAGTAGTTGTGAGGAATCATATTTTATATTAGTGATTAATCGAAATTGATTTGGGATTTGTCGCGTAGATTTGAGGGTTTTTCAAGAGAAATCTGATTCAAGTTGAATTTCAGACGTCGAACAAATGCATGGAATCAGTTGTAGCGCATTTCAGAAGTCAACGGTACTGTAGCAGTAGCTGATGAAGTTTAATCAGTCGTTGATGGCGCGGGGTTGATGCGTCGTCGTTTCGTATTCAGTAGTAGCGTTTGAAGAGGAATCTGTTGGCAGCTAACGCGCAATCGCGAGATTTAACGAGAAAGCGACACGTGTTGGTCAACCTTTGTGGTGTTGACTGCTGATGTAGAAGCGCTATCAGTTGTTGCGTTTGTGAGGAATTAATTTATTCGAGCGACCAGCTATTGGTTTGAGTGACCAGCTGCTGATGGTGAGGCGACGTCGTTTTGATAAGTTGAAACGCAGCGTTTTGGGTGCAACGCTTTTTATCAGCTGTTGGCAGCGAAGGTGATGTGTTCCTTACGTCGTCGTTTGAATTACTTAGCGTGACCAGCTGTTGGTTGATTAGAAAGGAATCTGTCGTCAGCTGTTGTAGCGCTGCGGCGTTGTTTTTATTAGTTGATGCGGCGTCGTTTTGATGTTCCTTTGTGAATGCAATGTCTGATGGTTGCTGCTGGTTTCGTTGAGAGGAAAAGCTGGTTTCTATTGTAAGATTCCTACTGTAGCAACGTCTGATGGATTAAATCAGCAGCTGTTGTATGGAGTTATTTAGACAAGTGTTGATCGACACTTAGAATTATTTAGAGCCCGATATCTCTCATCTCCATCTTCAAACCCTCGTTTTAGCTACTGTTCACCGTAACTATTTTATCGTCAATTGCCGTCGTTCTCAGCCGTTGTTTTGAGCGATTTTGGTGGCGCTAGATTCCTTGTGAGTTGCTCTTCCGATTGTTTCCCAGTTGAGGCTGTAGAACGACCTTGGAGAGGATCACGAAGTTGCTGGTTTCTTCGTACAGTGGAACTCGATAGTTCTTCCGCTAGTTTCAGCTTCTGGGTAAGGATTTCCTACCATTCTAAGCTTAGTATTAGCTGCTAGTTCTTTGCTTAGAAGTAGAATCGGAGTTAGGTTCTTGGCCGTAGGAAATATTGTTGAGAAGTTCAGATTTGAACTAGTCATGAGTTAATTATTGAGTTTCCTTAATAGATCATTCTAAGCTTAGTATTAGCTGCTAGTTCTTTGCTTAGAAGTAGAATCGGAGTTAGGTCTTGGCCGTAGGAAATATTGTTGAGAAGTTCAGATTTGAACTAGTCATGAGTTAATTATTGAGTTTCCTTAATAGATTTGAGGTTCTAGGTGCATCATGCCGTGATCGCCGTAGCAGAAGAAGCTGACTTGCTTCAGTTGTTTGTGTCGTGCCTTTGTAAATCTGTTGAGGTAGAAATCAGCCATTGAAGGTACGAATTGAGCAGATTTAACAGCTTTGAGCGTAGACATGGCTGTGATTGATGTTATGAAATCTGCTGATGTGATTCTGTGATTTACGTGATTCAGTTTGTTGAATTGTTTGAGTTGTACATTCTGTTGTCACGCATTGAATTGTATGCATTGTGAATTGAATATTGATTGGCATACATGCATACATATTGAGCCTGATTGACAGATTGATTGATGACCTGATTGATAGCCACGTTGTGACTGGCCGACAGATGTGTCGTGCCTGAAAAGTCCAAAGCTATCATCGGAGTGGTGACTATCGGATTCGAGTGTCTACCATCGAGCTGTGATGGGCTGATGGGCTCTGAAGATCACGGACCGATGATTTCCTCGGTTGATACACCGTGCGGGTATAGAGGCTAATTGAGATGATTTGCCAGTTGATACACTGGTCTAGCTATCCGATCCTTGATAGCCCTCATTCATTTCATAGCATTGATTATAGCATGTTGCATGATTAGCTGTTTTGATAGCTCTTCGTTACCCATTTGCAGGATCTTCAGGTAACCAAGCTGGACCGAGTGGAGTGCCAGCTGGTCAATCCCCGTTTCCTTGAGTCCCAATTTATTTTATGATATGTATTGAACCGGGGGATGCCCCATGTTTTATTGTATTGGGGATCTGTATTTGAGTTGAGACTTATTGTTACCTGCTTTATATGAGTTTGAGTCAACTCGTATTTTGATTATGAATATTTTCAATGATTATTTTGAGTTCAGGCCCAAATGATTTCGGAAAATTTTTAAGCCCTATTTTATGCTTCCGCTATTATGTGCTTATTTGTGCTGTAATCTTGAGTGATTAGCACGGGGCCTGACATTTTTGGTATCAGAGCTTAAACTGGGATACGCTCGATTTCCTTTGATCACACTCGAGTCTAGGCACAGAGTTTTGATTTGATTTTGAGTGACTCTGTGACTTATGTGATCTTTTATCTGTCTATGTGATATATCTATCTGCT
>KQ993810.1:74647-93645 GCA_001598015.1 Dorcoceras hygrometricum | reverse complement strand
TCGAGGAGAGGAAGAGGTAGGACGACTAGACGTACCGAGGAGGAGTCTAGGGCAGGTAGTGATGATGATGTTCATCAGGTTGAGAACGTTACTAGGCAGATAGGCGAGATGGAGTTGGTTTTAGCTAGGTTTCAGCGGACTAACCCTCCGACGTTTTCTGCAGCCGAGGGTGGTGCGATGGCTGAGGCTTGGTTAGTTCAGATGGAGGAGTTGTTCGATACTCTGGAATACGCTCCCCAGAAGAGACTGAAGCTGGCGGTGTTGCAGCTGATAGACAACGCTCAGCACTGGTGGAGAGGTACTTCTCGTTTCCTTCGTGATAGTGGGGCTGTGATCACTTGGGAGAGCTTCTGTGAGGCGTTTCGACAGGAGTATACCCCGGAGTCCTTCTATAACAGTCGCGAGCGAGAGTTCGACAACCTGAAGCAGGGTAACTTGCGAGTGGCTGAGTATGCCCGATAGTTTTCTGCTCTTTTGATCTATGTGCCACGTAGCCAACCAGGAAAGGACGAAGAGGAACAAATTTCTGAAAGGCTTGAGGCCTGATCTTTATCGGATGGTTTTTTATGGTTCACCTGCGACCTTTATTGATGCAGTGAACCGAGCGGTGGATATTGAGGAGAGTCTGCTGGAGGAGGGTGCTCCTACTCAGCCGACTATTGGACTCACCTTTCAGCTTGTTCAGGATGCGTCGCAATCTTTCTATTCTCCTCAATGGTCGCAGCAACAGACAAATCGCCAAAGGTTTTGACCTCGAGGGAAACAGTTCAAGAAGAAGGTGAATTCGAGTTCCTCTGGTTCGGCGAGTTCTGGTTCTGGAAGTGGTTCTGGCATTGGTTCAGGCAGCATGTCTTGTGGACAGTGCAGAGGAAGGCATCCGACTTCGTAGTGTCGTGGAGTTCAGGGGTTTTGCCATAACTGTGGATAGCCCGGACATTTTCAGATAGTATGTCCTTTGTTGAGGGGTCAGTCTTCAGTTCCTTCGCAGCAGGGATCAGCTGGTGGTTCTCCTCAGAGACCACAGTTTCCTGCCCCTACCCAGCGATCTGGATTCCAACCCCATGAGCCTTCTAGGTTTGGAGCACCTTCGAGACCTCAGTTTCAGATTCCACAGCTAGCCCAAGCGAACGCTTTGACGAGAGAGCAGGCTGAGGAGACACCTGCCATAGTGATCGCAGGTACATGCTCTATTTTCGATTATCCTGTAAGAGTTCTATTTGACACTGGTGCATCACACTCTTTTATTTCTGAGTTGTTTGTTTGTGAGCATGGTTTGAGTTCTTCCCCATTGTGTGATGTTGTTACCGTGTCTACCCCTACTGGTGTGAGTCTGTGGTCCCGTGAAGTGGTGTTGGATTGTGTGCTTCGATTTGATGAGAATGTTTTGGTGTCGAATCTGATTGTTTTGGGAATTAGAGATTTTTATGCATATTGGGAATGGACGTATTGTCTATCTATAAGGCTATGGGAATTAGAGATTTTTATTGCATATTGGGAATGGACGTATTGTCTATCTATAAGGCTACTTTAGACTGTTTTCATGGTGTGGTGAAATTTCCCCCTGACTCGGGTGAGAGGTGGGAGTTCTACGGTGCTGATTCGCGCTCGAAGACTCCACTGATGTCCTTCATGGAGATGTTTAGGCTGCTATCGCTAGATAATGCTGGATTCATGATTTATGCGCTTGACATTTCCCAAGAGCCGCGATTGGAGTTGAGTGACATTCCCGGTCGTTCGAGAGTCTCCCGATGTGTTCCCGGATGAGATTCCTGGATTCCCTCCGAGACGTGAGATCGACTTCAGTATCGAGTTGGTGCCCGGTACCGTCCCGATTTCTAGAGCTCCGTATCGGTTGGCGCCAGCAGAGTTGAAAGAGCTGAAGGATCAGCTGAGAGATCTCTTGGAGAAAGGCTTCATCAGACCGAGTATGTCGCCTTGGGGAGCTCCGATTCTTTTCGTGAATAAGAAAGATTGGTCTATGAGGATGTGCGTGGATTTCCGATAGTTGAATAAAGCGACGGTGAAGAAAACGTATCCTTTGCTGAGGATTGATGACTTGTTCGATCAGTTGCAAGGATCGGTCGTATATTCTAAGATTGATTTGTGCTCTGGGTATCACCAGTTGCGGATTAGAGATGCTGACGTGGCAAAGACAGCTTTTCGGACTCGATATGGGCATTATGAGTTTCTTTTGATGCCGTTTGGGTTGACGAATGCCCCAGTTGTTTTCATGGATTTGATGAATCGCGTTTTTAGCGAGTACATCGATCGGTTCATGATTGTCTTCATAGACGATATCTTAGTGTATTCGAGGATCTTGAGAGAGCATAAGGAGCATCTTAGAATGGTGTTGCAGAGGTTGAGGGACTCGCAGTTGTACGCCAAGTTCAGCAAGTGTGAATTTTGGCTAGATAGAATTATCTTTTTGGGTCATGTGATTTCAGCGCAAGGGATTTTGGTGGATCCGAGTAAGGTCGAAGCAGTTCTTAACTGGGAGAGACCTAGGAATGTTTCCGAGATCCACAGCTTCTTGGGATTGGCTGGCTATTACAGGCGTTTTATCGAGAAGTTCTCTTCTATAGCCCGGCCAATGACTCAATTGACTCAGAAGGATCGGAGGTTCGTTTGGACTGACGAATACGAGTACAATTTTCAGACGTTGAAGGAGAAGTTGACTACTGCTCCTGTTTTGGCTCTACCGTCTGGATCCGGAGGATTTGTTGTGTGTTCCGATGTTTCTCTCAATGGTTTGGGATGTGTTCTGATGCGAAACGGGTACGTGATTGCCTATGCATCTCGATAGTTGAAGCCTCACGAGACGAGGTACCCTGTTCATGATTTGGAGTTGGCTGCGATAGTGTTTGCCTTGAAGATTTGGCGACATTATCCGTATGGTGAAGAATTTGTGGTGTACACCGACCACAAGAGCCTGAAATATATCTTCACGCAGTCAGACTTGAATATGAGGCATCGACGTTGGATGGAATTACTCAAAGACTTCAACTGTGAGATTCAGTATCAACCTGGGCGGATGAACTTAGTAGCAGATACTTTGAGTAGGAAGACCCAGCCTACGATGCTTTCGTTTTTGAATGTCTCAAAAGTCTATGAGCATTTGAGTACTTCTGGTTGGCGATTCCAGTAGGGTGATCAGTACTTTATGGTTTTTTCGACTCAGGTAGAACCGCAGATTGTGAGTGACATTAGGGAGGCGCAGAGGACTGATCCATATGTTCATGAATTGAAGATTAAAGCCCGAAGTGGTCAGTCTGATGATTTCTCTATTACTTCCGATGGGTGTCTGAGATTTCGTGGAAGATTGGTGGTTCCAAACTTGATCTATTTGAAGGAGACCATTCTGAACGATGCGCATTGTAGCCGGTATAGTGTGCATGCGGGGGAGAGAAAGATGTACCATGCCTTGAAATCTCACTACTGGTGGGAAGGAATGAGGAGCGACATCTCTGGTTTTGTTGCTAGATGTCTGAATTGCAAGCAGGTCAAGGCTGAGAGGTTGAGACCTGGTGGATTTATACAGAGTTTGGAGGTGCCCCAATGGAATTTGGAGCACATCGCCATGGATTTTGTGACCCATCTACCTCGATCGAGTAGGGGATGTGATGCGATTTGGGTGGTGATTGATAGACTTTCAAAGTCAGCCCATTTCATTCCCTATGATGTGAGGTGTTCCATGAAGAAAATGGCGAAACTTTACATCGACCATGTGGTTAGATTGCATGGAGTTTCTATTTCGATAGTGTCTGACAGAGATCCAAGGTTCACTTCTCGTTTTTGGAAGAGTCTGCAAGCAACGATGGGTTCGAGATTGGCTATGAGTACAGCCTATCACCCACAGACAGATGGTCTGTCTGAGCGGATCATTCAGACTTTAGAGGATATGCTGCGTGCAGTTGTGATGGATTTCAGTGGTGGCTGGCAGAATTCTTTGTCCTTGGTTGAGTTTTCGTACAACAACAGCTACCAGGTGACTATCGGGATGGCTCCATTTGAGGCGTTGTATGGTCGTAAGTGCAGATCTCCGATTTGTTGGGAAGAAGTTTGTGAGAAACAGATTTCTACCCCTGAATTTGTGCAGAATATGAAAGATCAGATTGATTTGATTCGAAGTAGAATGAAGGCTGCACAAGATAGATTTACCAGCTATGCTAACCGAAGACGTCGACCGTTAGAGTTTGAGGTTGGCGATCGTGTGTTTCTTAAGATTTCTCCTTTCAAGAGCGTGATGAGGTTTAGATTTGAAGGCAAATTGGCTCCTAGATTCGTTTGTCCCTTCGAGATTGTTGAGCGGATTGGACAATTGGCTTATCTATTGAAGCTGCCTGATGAGTTAACAACGATACATGACGTTTTTCATGTGTCAATGTTGAAGAAATATGAACCTGATCCGTCCCATGTGTTGAGAACTGACATAGTTGAGCTGTATTATGCTTGAGCTATGTGGAATATCCAGTGCAGATTCTGGATAGGAAGGAGAAGCAGTTGAGGAACAAAGTGATTTCGTTGGTGATGGTCCAATGGAGTAAGCATGGCCGAGAAGAAGATACCTGGAAGGTTGAGGAGAAGATGAGACAGGAGTGTCCTCATCTATTTGAGCACTGATAGTGCGAATTCCAGGTAATATCTAAAGCTTTGATTTGAGCTTGTTTAGTTGTGTGAGATTGATTTGATTATTTGATTGTTTCTGCCCGTGAGTTTGCCTTTGATTTCGAGGACGAAATCTCTTAAGGTGGGGATAATGTGAGGAATCAGATTTTAGATTAGTGATTAATCGAAATTGATTTGGGATTTGTCGCATAGATTTGAGTGTTTTGCAAGAGAAATCTGATTCCAGTTGAATTTCAAACGTCGCGCAAATGCAAGGAATCAGTTGTAGCGCATTTCAGAAGTCGACGCGAGTCAACGGTACTGTAGCGCTAGCTGATGAAGTTTAGAATCAGTCGTTGATGGCGCGGGGATGATGCGTCGTCATTTCGCTATTCAGTAGTAGTGTTTGAAGAGGAATCTGTTGGCAGCTAACGCGCAATCACGAGACTTAACGAGAAAGCGACACGTGTTGGTCAACCTTTTTGGTGTTGACTGTTGATGTATTTGTGAGGAATTGATTTAGTCGAGTGACCAGCTGTTGGTTTGAGTGACCAGCTGCTGATGGTGAGGCGACGTCGTTTTGATAAGTTGAAACGCAGCGTTTTGGGTGCAACACTTTTTATCAGCTGTTGGCAGCGAAGGTGACGTGTTCCTTACGTCGTCGTTTGAATTACTTAGCATGACCAGCTGTTGGTTGATTAGAAAGGAATCTATCGTCAGCTGTTGTAGCGCTGCGGCGTCGTTTTGATTAGTTGATGCGGCGTTGTTTTGATGTTCCTTTGTGAATGCAACGTCTAATGGTTGCTGCTGGTTTCGTTGAGAGGAAAAGCTTGTTTCTGTTGTAAGATTCCTACTGTAGCAACGTCTGATGGATTAAATCAGCAGCTGTTGTCTGGAGTTATTTAGACAAGTGTTGATCGACACTTAGAATTATTTAGAGCCCGATATCTCTCATCTCCATCTTCAAACCCTCGTTTTAGCAACTGTTCACCGTAACTCTTTTCACGTCGATTTCCGCCGTTCTCCGCCGTTGTTTTGAGAGATTTTGGTGGCTCTAGATTTGAGGCTGTAGAACGACCTTGGAGAGGATCGCGAAGTTGCTGGTTTCTTCGTACAGTGGAACTCGATAGTTCTTCCGCTAGTTTCAGCTTCTGGGTAAGGATTTCCTGCCATTCTAAGCTTAGTATTAGCTGCTAGTTCTTTGCTTAGAAGTAGAATCGGAGTTAGGTTCTTGGCCGTAGGAAATATTGTTGAGAAGTTCAGATTTGAACTAGTCATGAGTTAATTATTGAGTTTCCTTAACAGATTTGAGGTTCTAGGTGCATCCTGCCGTGATCGACGTAGCAGAAGGAAGCTGACTTGCTTCAGTTGTTTGTGTCGTGCCTTTGTAAATCTGTTGAGGTAGAAATCAGCCGTTGAAGGTATGAATTGAGCAGATTTAACAGCTTTGAGCATAGACATGGCTGTGATTGATGTTATGAAATCTGCTGATGTGATTCTGTGATTTACGTGATTCAGTTTGTTGAATTGTTTGAGTTGTACATTCTGTTGTCACGTATTGAATTGTATGCATTGTGAATTGAATATTGATTGGCATACATGCATACATCTTGAGCCTGATTGACAGATTGATTGATGACCTGATTGATAGCCACGTTGTGACTGGACGACAGATGTGTCGTGCCTGAAAAATCCAACGCTATCATCCGAGTGGTGACTACTGGATTCGAGTGTCTACCACCGACCTGTGATGGGCTAACGGCTCTGAAGATCACGGACCGATGATTTCCCCTGTTGATACACCGTGCGGGTATAGAGGCTAATTGAGATGATTTTCTAGTTGATACACTGGTCTAGCTATCCGATCCTTGATAGCCATCATGCATTTCATAGCATTGATTATAGCATGTTGCATGATTAGCTGTTTTTATAGCTCTTCGTACTGAGGCTTGACCTCGTATTTATTTTCCTGCTTTTGTGTTGTTTGGGTCTGTGTTACCCATTTGCAGGATCTTCAGGTAACCAAGTTGGACCGAGTGGAGTGCCAGCTGGTCGATCCCCGTTTCCTTGAGTCCCAGTTTATTTTATGATATGTATTGAACCGGGAGATGCCCCGTGTTTTATTGTATTGGGGATCTGTATTTGAGTTGAGACTTATTGTTACCTGCTTTATATGAGTTTGAGTCAACTCGTATTTTGATTATGAATATTTTGAATGATGATTTTGAGTTCAGGCCCAAATTATTTCGAAAAATTTTTAAGCCCTATTTCATGCTTCCGCTATTATGTGCTTATTTTTGCTGTAATCTTGAGTGATTAGCACGGGGCCTGACAGCAGTTTCAGATTTTGATTTTAAAAACAACACCCATGTAAATTTTGTAAAATCATCAACAACGACAAGGGTGTAATCGTTTTCCCTAAGCTGGTTACGGGCATTGGACCAAAAAGATCCATATGTAAAAGCTCCAAGCTTCGGGAAGAACATTGACCATTTTTTTTTTGAAAGTAGATCGAATCTGCTGACCCAGCTGACGTGCTGAACAAATCTTGTCTTTTGAAAAGTTTATTTTGGGCATCGAGAGACCAATTCAAGCTTACTCAATTTGGCAAGAGTTTTAAATTTAGATGGTTCATTATCTAGTGCCATAGCCATCTCTTGGAAGAGTCAGCTGCTAGCCAAAATCTGTTCAGATCCCATCTGCTCTGACCAATTGATAATGTATGTATTTCCTGATCTTTTTCCTACCAATACAGTCAGACCATCTAGATTCTGAACTGTGCATGTGTGCTTTTGAAAGTTAACTGTGTAACCATTGTCACACAGCTGACTTATACTAATCAAATTATAACACAAATTTTCAACTACAAGAATATCAGATATTGTAATTTTACCATGGGTAAGCTTACCCTTACCCACAGTGTTACCGTGAGAGTTATCACCAAACACAATCTTAGCTCATTTGTGAGGTGTCAAATCTGATAGTAGCTTTGGATTTCCAGTCATATGTCGTGAACAACCACTATCCAGGTACTAGATGATAGATTATTCTCCAGTTTTGTACCTGTTACCCTGCAATCAAGAGAATAGATTTTGGTACCCCATTTAACTTGGGTACAGATCGGATTATACCTTTTGGGACCCATACTTGAATTACTTTAACAGTCTTCCCAGTATGTGAGTCCATAAGGGTATGTGCAGAAATGTTGTGAGATCTGTTGAGATTTGGCTTAGTATTCGACCATTAAGATCTCGTTGGGGCTGAACCTTTACCCACATAGATTTGACCTTCTTAGATCCACGCCTGGACTGGTTGGGAATAGACGACTTAGAACCAGCTTTCGCATTATCTTTCTCAAGTCTGTTCTTTAGCCAGCTTGGCTTGGAGTTTTCAGGTCTGATATATCCAATACCAGCTTTGCCTTCTTGGTTCAGTTGTCCAGAGGTCTGGTCATCGTACTTTACCGACTCATAAGCATTGTGTATCACACTGGCTTTGACAAAATTCATCGTTTTCAACTTATCATATGCCAGATCTGATTGCGTACTCGTTCCCTCATAGCTGCTTTCTCCAACGCAGAAACCGAAGCCAGATTTGCCGTTCAGTGGCTTTTGAGTCTCATGCAGCTTGTTCAAGGAAACAGAAGACTTGGTCCAGGAGCTCATCACTTCATTTAACCTTTCGTTTTCAGATTTTATCTCACAAGACATATTTCTCAAGAAATCATTCTCAATCATCAGCTTACTCAACTCTATCTTTAAACTGTCAGTATCCTCAAGCTGAGCAGTGCTTGATTCAACTGGGCTATTTTTCAGACCATTGTTTTCAGCTTTGATTTCCTCAAATGTTTGAGATAGCTTCCGATACTCATGGACAATTTCATTAAGTGCATTGATCAGGTCCTCTCGTGTAAATTCACAATTAGAAAAGTCAAATACCTCATCTTCAGTAGTGGTCTGATCTGCCATCAAGTAGTGGACTTCTTCTGGCTCACTGTCACTGGATGAGGAGCTGCTTGATGTAGAATCTGAGTCTGAATCTGCCTAGTTCTTGTTACTCTCCTCAGCCACAAGTACTTTTCTATCATTATTTCTGTTGGGCTTTTTATCAGATCTGGTCCTCATTCTTCTCTCTTTGGATCTCTCTTTTGATCTATCCTCTTTCTTCTCATCTCTCTTAGATCTGTCCTCCTTCTTGGCCCTGTTACAGTCTGCTGTGAAATGCCCTGGACGACACAATTATAACAGTTCATATCAGTAGTTATCTTTTAAAATTTGTTATAATTGAAAGAAGGGTTAGATGATCTTCTCATGAATTTCCCAAACTTCTTGACGAATAGGGACATGATATCATTGCTCAGTTGTTCAGCAGACTTGCTAGTGCTCGGTGAGCACTATTCAGATGTTGCTGCGAGAGATTTTGTTGGTTGTGATGTTGACGGTCCAGCCTCAGATCTGGTCTCCAGCTCAAACTCGTAGGCTTTGAGATTTGCAAACAGATCATGGAGCTCAAGCTTATTTAGATATTTGGACTCCCACATCGCCATGGTCTTGACATCCCACTCTCTGGGCAGCGCTCTCATCACTTTAAGCTCCAACTCTCGGTTCCTGTATTCCTTGCCAAGATGGTAAGCTCTATTACAACATCACTAAATCTTTCATCTAACTCAGCCATGGTCTCTCCATCTCGCATCTTTATCGACTCATATTTCTGCTGGGCCACGGTCAATTTATTTTCCTTTGTTTTGTCATTGCCTTCGCAGATTAGAGTCAACTTCTCCCATATCTCTTTGGCAGTAGCGCAGGTTTTGATTTTTCTGAACATGTTTTTATCCAGCGTCTTATATAAATTGTCCTTCGCCACATTGTCAAGATTTGCCTTCTTCTTGTCCTCAGTAGTATATTCATGTCGATTCTTTCCACCCACTGAGGTGCTCCATCAGATATCGCTATAGCTGCATTGGCTTTCATGATCTTAATGGGTCCATCAGTGATAATGAACCACATGTCATCGTCCTGCGCGGCCAAGTGAGCTTGCATCCTAATCTTCCAGTCATCATACTCCTCCTTGGAAAACATAGTAATTTTGTTGTGAGAAGTCGACATGTTGAAATATATAAGCACAGAAGATGAAACTGTTCAATAGCTGAGATACGCATGCTCTGATACCAATTGATACGATCAAACAAAACGCTTGTCCTTCTGGGTCAACTGTGTCATTGGCTTAGCTATGCTAGAAAATCCTTCGATAAAACGACGATAATAGCCAGCCAGACCCAAGAAACTACGAATCTCTGACACACTCTTGGGGCGTTACCAACTCACAACAGCTTCTACTTTACTGGGATCAACCGAAATCCCCTCTACTGAAATTACGTGACCCAAAAACACCACACGATCCAGCCAAAACTCGCACTTAGAAAACTTAGCATACAGCTGCGAGTCTCTAAGCGTCTGAAGAACAATTCTCAAATGCTCCCTGTGCTCCATAGGAGTCTTCGAATACACCAAGATGTCGTCGATGAACACTATCACAAACGGATCTATGAATTCTCGAAAAACCCTATTCATCAACTGCTGGGGCATTTGTCAAACCAAAAGGCATAACCAGAAACTCGAAATGCCCGTACCTAGTACGAAAAGCAGTCTTCGCAACATCTTGATCTCTTATCCTCAGCTGATGGTACCCCGAACGCAGATCGATCTTCGAATACACAGTCGAGCCTTGCAGCTGATCGAACAAGTCATCGAACCTAGGCAACGGGTACTTATTCTTAACAGTAGCTTTATTCAGCTGGTGGAAATCGATGCACATCCTCATTGTGCCATCCTTCTTCTTGACAAACAAGATAGGCTCTCCCCATGGCGACATTCTAGGCCTAATAAAGCCTTTCTCCAGCAAGTCATCCAGCTGCACCTTGAGCTCTCTCAACTCAGGAGGCGCTAAGCGATACGGTGCACGAGAAATCGGAGCTGTGCCAGGCACCAACTCAATGCTGAAATCAATTTCCCTCCTCGGGGGAAAACAGGAATCTCCTCCGGAAACACATCGGGAAAATGACGCGCTAGTGGGACGTCACTAAGCTGTACACGCGAAGAAGAAGACGCGTCCAACGCATAAATCATAAAACCAATGTTCTCTGCTGACAGCAGGCTAAACATATCCATCGCTGAGATAAACGGAATCTTCAACTGAGAATCTTGGTCGTAGAAGTTCCACTTCTCGCCAAACTGAGGCCTAAAACGCACGATCCCATGGAAGCAATCCACGGAGGCCCTATAACTAGACAGAACGTCCTTTCCTACAATACATTCGAAATGCCACAACGTTATCCTAATCAGGTTCGCCACTAAAACGTTCTCACCGAACCTACGAATGCCGTCCAATAAAACTTCTTGGGATAGTAGGCTCGCGTGTTGGATCTGTTTTTACAGATCCTGATTAAGTTTTGAATTACACAAAACCTGTTATTGTGATTCTAACAATTCTAATTGAGTGTACAGATTATAGCTAACAAAGAAGACGATCAGCAGCAGCTATTTCTGTCCAGCAGTTGGTTCGCTATATTATCAATCAAAAGAAGAAGATGATCGTGTTTATAAGTACTGTTAATGAATCTATTAACAGTCGCCTTCCAAGAAGCTGGATGTTTAGCGAGATGATGAAGATCAGCTGGATCGAATTGAAGAAGCGTAGATGGAGCTGGAACGAAGAAGTTCAGCAGGAGCTACAGTGTTCAGCAGATGAAGATTCAGCAGATGAGAAGTGGCGCTAGTTTTGGAATGAGCTGTGATGACATCAGCCTTGATGTCATCACAATCAGCAGAAGAAGTTGAGCGCAAAAGCTGAAGCGACGTCGTATTGAGAATCAGCAGATGAAGCAAAGCATGAGAGAGGAAGCGACGTCGTATGGAGATTCAGCAGATGGATTAGTTGGTGATGACGTCATCGGTCACGTCATCCAGTCGCAAGATTCAGCAGGTAGCTTGCATTCCAGACGCAAGAGGAAGCGACGTCATAGAGGAGATCCAGTCGCAAGCTACAGTGCAATCAGCAGATGCTATTTGAAGATAGCAAAACGATGTCGTTTACATAAGTTGATACGACAGCGTTTTGCTATTGCGATGATAATTCAGCAGGAAGACTTTGCGTTGTTATTTCAGCAGACGAAGCTACAGTGATCCAGTCGCAACGCAAAGATATTCAGTCGAGGATTTCCAGACGCAAAGATATTCAGTCGCAAGATGAACCAGTCGCAAGCTTTGCATATCCAGTCGACTTGGTTCCCAGGCGCAAAGAATTGAAGAAGAAGCAAAGCGCAGCAGTCGTTATGTTAATTCAGCAGAAGCGAAGCAGTTGACAAATTACGAAGAGATATCAAAGCTGGATGTCAACTGCTGAGCTCAATTCAAAATGAAGAAAGCGACAGTAGCCTGCAAAAGAAAAAGGACGCAAGTACTTTTACTTTACAGAGGAGCGTTGCACAAAAATGGAAAGAAGACAAGACAGCCTTCTGGAGCGCTGAACAGTTTTGGAAGCTTTCCAACGGGAAGAATTTTACAGAGGCTATTTATTGAAGGCAACGCAAATTGAAGAAGAGAGACCACAGTGACCACAGTTCGTGAGGTTGGTCGTCGTCCAGTTGAGAGACGACGTTGGTGCATCTACAATACTGTGGGAAATATTCATTGATTACACAGTGCACCAACAGAGGGAAAATAATCTGAAGTGAAGCTGTCAACTAATCATTCGAGAGAGAGTTTCATTGCAGTTGACAGTGTAGCTAGAATAAGTTGGAACGACAGCGTTTTGCATTCGCAATCAGCAGATGAAGCTAAGCGCAAAAGACGATGCGACGTCGTACTGGAGAGAAGTAGTGGATCCTTCCGAGGTGGAAGAAGGGGAGATGTAGGATGTTGATATCCGAACTTCCATAAACAAATATGCTGGTCCATTCCTTTAAGCTTTTAGCACTCGCATTTTACAGTTAGCATATTTCATTAAGCATTGCACGCATAAACAGAATTCAGCACTTAGCATAACATTTCAGCAGCACACACAAGCACGAGTCTTAAACAGATTTATGTTATACATAAATCTGTTTGAGTTTGTTTTAAAATATTAAGGACTCAGTTCTGGTATTTTCCGCATGATTTTTAAATCATACCAGATCCTGTTTCCGGTGCTCAAGGCTTTGATTTTAAATGTTCAAGAACAAACGAGCTATTGCAGCTCAAGTTAGTATCAGCAGCGCAAAATTGCTTTGAATGGTTTTTAACAAAAAGCGCGTCTGCTGATCTTTCTTATTGATCCTTATTTCTAAACGGACCAACAAGTGGTATCAGAGCTTTGTGCTTCTGGTGCTTCTGTGCGTTTGGTCTTGCTTTTAAATTTAAGGGACCAACATCGCGCCAGCGGGAGTTGCAACCAAAAAAACATCGTGCAACACAGTGGTACACAGACCACGCTCAAGAACAAAAGCAAGCAATAAATGAATGCGATGCACCAGTGTCAAAAAACACACGCACAGGAAAATCGAAAACAAGACAAGTACCTGAAATCACTCCGCTCGGTGTGCCCTCCGCCTGCTCCCTAGTAATGGAATTCACTTGGGCTTGTTGGGGAAAAGCGATATGCTGCTGGGAAGACTGTCCGAAACGCGACGGACAAGGCTGCTGAAACGGCCTAAATTGCATCTCCCCTAATCGTTGCTGCTGAAAACCACGACCCATAGACGGTCCACCACGCCCCTGCGGTGGTGTTGCAGCTTGCTGAGATCCAGCTAATGGACACACTCTCGCAAAGTGCCCATACTGCCCACAAACGTTGCATGGTCCTTGCACCCCAGTACACTGCGTCGAAGGGAGCCTGCCACTACAAAATCCACAATACTCCACCTTGGAGCCACTGCTGCTAGAACTACCAGTACCAGAAGAACAAGAACCTCCTTTCTTCTTGAACTGGTGACCATGAGGCCTAAACCTCTGGCGTCCTGATTTCTGAGCTAACTGCTGCTGCGGGGAAGGCTGAGACGACTGAGACGACTGGGAAGGTTGTGCTCCCTGAATCACTGGGCGACTACTCTGCGCCACCTGCGGCCTACGAGACCGACGATTCTTCAACCCCTCCTCGATATCAATCGCTCTATCCACAGCCTCTGCATAGCTCTTCGGTTTACTCGACAAAACCAAGGTATACAGCTCCTCATTCATCCCTTCAAGAAACTTAGTCCTCTTCGCTCTCTCTCGGCCAGCAACATGCGGCACATACGCAAGAAGGAAAGAAAACCTACAGGCATACTCTCTAGCAGTCATGGAACCTTGCTCCAAGTTATCGAAATCACGCTCACGAGCGTTCACGTAGGACTCCGGGACATACTCTGACGAAAAGCAACACAAAAACTATCCCACGAAATCTCTACACCAGTCTCTTCCAACGTCCTCGAAGCGCCTCTCCACCAACGCTCCGCACCTTTCGTCACCTGGAAAGTCGCCAAACTCAACCTAAGCACATCGTCATACTGAACACGGTTAAACAAACCCGTGATGTGCTGCAACCACGAATCCGCATCCTCGCTAAACTCATCCCCATTAAAAACTTGAGGACTCATACGCTGGAACCTCTCCATCACCAGTTCCATGCTATCCATGCGGGCTGCCAACTCGTCAAACTCTTCTTCACCCTGTCTATCGCTCTCAACTGAGGGAAAACTGCGCTGATCCTCGTTCTGACCTCCAGAATCTTCCTGAAACTGTCCTCTACCTCTACCCCTACGTCTAGGCGGCATCTAAGAAGGCATTAAACAGGATAAGATCACACAGAACAGATACAACACAAATAATATGCAGCACATAGATCACATAGTCATGCACAAGAAACACACAACACTGTGCCTAGACTCAAGTGTGATCAACGAAATCGAGCTTATCCCAACTTAAGCTCTGATACCAAAAATGTCAGGCCTCGTGCACAACTCAGAGTTAAACCACGCATAAACATAGAGGAAGCAATAAAAAGTGGCTTAAAATTTTTGCTTGGCCTGACGGTTTATAACAGATAATTTAAAATAGATCAATACTTAAAATAATCCCAGTTTACATTACAAAATATACAGTACAGCAATTACAAGTACTAGCAACAATACAACAGCTGACAAGCTACAGCTGAACAATAACTAAAGCACAGGGCATTACCCGGCTGACTGCACAAGTACATAATATGCTATACGCTAACTGGGACACTCTATCCAACACCTGGGGCACCACCAGATGGATCAAAGCCACGTCCAGCTGTGAATCCTGGAAAACCTGTACAACAAGCAGGTAACAACACAACAGCCCCAGAGGGACCTCGGGGTCAAACCCCAGTACGGAGAGCAACAAATACAGAAAATGGAAAGCAGTAGATAAATATGCAGATGCTATGCTGAAGATCGAAGTACCACCAAAAGCTGAAATCCTAGGGATCTCAAAACAGCAACTCAACAGGTGGATAACTCAACAGCTGGAGTGAAACAACTGAAAGACAGTAGACACAGAATGTATACTGAGTATATGGGAGCTACCGACTCGTCTCACGTATACTGCACCAGATGCAACAATAGCTCAACCTGCTGTTTCCCACTCATGAGGTGTGGGATCTACCCACTTCGCCTATAGCGACTAACAGTCCCAGCAGGGAGATGAGGGACGGGAGTTACCCGCGCGCCTCCAGCTTCAAGGTATACGGGAGTTACCCGCTCGTCCTTAAGCCTAGCATCCTGGTACGCTCAGATCGAATACAAGGAATAGCTAGCAAAACAGATCTCAACAGGAGAATATGCGTGTATGCGAATGCAACAACTGATATTTTAAACATGCACAATAATAACAGCAAAGAGCATACACAGCAAGGCATATAATTCTACGCTCAACCCATAGCTGTAACAAAGCTCAACATCCGTACCTTAACTTCTGAATTATATTTAGCACACACAGATTGCCACAATGGAAGTCCTAGCAACGTAGATCCACCACCCAAAAAAGCTAGGATGGGATGCGAAATCTGACGCTTATGCTAACAGACTACACAAGGGAGATGTCTCTGCGATCCTCTTCCATCTCCACTGCTGTCTAATAAAAGGATATGAGACGAAACGCCTTAGCAAGAGGATTCCAATGCTACCACTCTCGCTCTCGTCGGAGCTATCTACCGACGGCAATTGAAACGAAGAAGATTACTGTGAACAGTAACTAAGGTATCGCGACAAGATAAGGTTCACGGGAAATATTTCTAAGTGTCGGGGAGAACAATAATTGAACGCAAGGACCAAGTCCTCTATTTAAAGTCACAACTGACTAACTAGGAACACCGACAACTTTAGCTATCACCGCTGATATTCCAACCAACATCCGAATCTCTCGTCAGCTGAGTCCTATTGCTAAACAGCGATCAACTAAATCAAACGACGTCTCAAGAGTTACTGTCGCAACTGAACACGTCACCCGCGACTTACTGCTGAACAACTATCCAACAGCTGATCGCTCACTCAACAGTTGAATACACGCACAACCCAACAGCTGAGTCCAAGTGCTACATCAAAAAGCTGTCGTTCCAACTAATCCAAACGACGACGTACCAACATCCGCTACTGAAAACACGCTGCTGCTCCAAATGCTTCATAGCGCCTCAACTAGTCGCTGCTGATGCAACACCTGATATCTTCACACAGCTGGTCCTATCCCGATCAACATCTGAACGGCAGAAAGTTCGGGTCTCACAAATCTAGTTCCCAAAGCTGTTTGCAAACTCTTCCAAAACCTAGAAGTAAATCAAGGATCACGATCTGAAACAATCGAAACTGGCACACCATGCAGACGCACCACAAAATCTATGTACAGCTTCGCCATCTTCTTCAAAGAATAGCTCATGTTGTAGGGAATGAAGTGCGCAGACTTCGACAATCTGTCTACCACAACCCACAAAGCATCACAACCTTTGCTGGAACGGGGCAAATGCGTGACAAAATCCATAGCTATGTGCTCCCAATTCCATTGGGGCACCTCTAAGCTATGCAACAAACGACCAGGTCTCATCCTCTCTGCCTTGACTTGCTTACAATTCAGACATCGGGCTACAAAATCAGCATCACTCTTCAAACCTGCCCACCAGTAATGCTGCTTCAAGGCATGATACATCTTCCTTGCACCAGGATGGCCACTATACCTACTGCAGTGCGCTTCTTGCAAGATCTCCTCTCTCAAATCAATCATATTTTGCACAACAAGCCTGCCACGAAACCTCAAACAACCATCAGCAGAGACAGAATACTCCTCAAGCTGACTAGCTCTCACCTTCAGCTTTAACTCATGGATGCAAGGATCATTCCTCTGAGCTGCTCTAATGCTAGAAACAAGATGTGGCTCAACATGGAAAGAAGACACCACAACATAATCCTCAGCATGGTAAAACCTCCAACCAGTAGTGCTAAGATACTCATGGACCTTCGAAATCAGCATCGAAGCCAGCATCATGGATGCAAGGATCATTCCTCTGAGCTGCTCTAATGCTAGAAACAAGATGTGGCTCAACATGGAAAGAAGACACCACAACATAATCCTCAGCATGGTAAAACCTCCAACCAGTAGTGCTAAGATACTCATGGACCTTCGAAATCAGCATCGAAGCCAGCATCACCACTTGAGCCTTTCTGCTCAATGCATCAGCAACTACATTCATCTTCCTAGGCTGGTATTTCATCTCACAATCAAAATCCTTTAGCAGCTCCTTCCATCTACGTTGTATCATGTTCAAACAGATACTGAAGACTCTTGTGGTCGGAGTACACCACAAACTGCTCACCATACAGGTAGTGGCGCCAAATCTTCAAAGCAAAAACCATTGTTGCTAACTCCAAATCATGAACTGGGTAACGAGTCTCATGCGGTTTCAACTGCCGAGAGCCATAAGCAATGACTCGACCATTCTGCATCAACACACAACCCAATCCATTCAAAGAAGCATCTGCACAAACTACAAAACCTCCTGAACCACACGGCAGAGCTAAGACATGCGTAGTAGTTAGCTTCTCTTTGAGCAACAGAAAACTATTCTCACATTGCTCAATCCAAACAAACCTCTTGTCTTGAGTCAACTGCGTCATTGGCTTAGCTATACTAGAGTATCCCTCGATAAACCGCCGGTAATAGCCAGCCAAACCCAAGAAACTACGAATCTCAGCAACACTCTGTTGGGGGATCCGGATCCGCCCCCCGGCTAGGCAGCGGAAGAACAATAAACAGGTGCCGGGAGGCGATCAATACGAAAAACAAATTACATTCTACGACATTCATAGGATGTTTGAGCGGGTTACCTTGCTGGCACTTGTGCCTGGCTCCAACCGTGATTACAATAATCCGGCTCTTCTCGGTAGATTCCCATTAAAAACTTGAGGACTCATACGCTGGAACCTCTCCATCACCAGTTCCATGCTATCCATGCGGGCTGCCAACTCGTCAAACTCTTCTTCACCCTGTCTATCGCTCTCAACTGAGGGAAAACTGCGCTGATCCTCGTTCTGACCTCCAGAATCTTCCTGAAACTGTCCTCTACCTCTACCCCTACGTCTAGGCGGCATCTAAGAAGGCATTAAACAGGATAAGATCACACAGAACAGATACAACACAAATAATATGCAGCACATAGATCACATAGTCATGCACAAGAAACACACAACACTGTGCCTAGACTCAAGTGTGATCAACGAAATCGAGCTTATCCCAACTTAAGCTCTGATACCAAAAATGTCAGGCCTCGTGCACAACTCAGAGTTAAACCACGCATAAACATAGAGGAAGCAATAAAAAGTGGCTTAAAATTTTTGCTTGGCCTGACGGTTTATAACAGATAATTTAAAATAGATCAATACTTAAAATAATCCCAGTTTACATTACGAAATACATAGTACAGCAATTACAACTACTAGCAACAATACAACAGCTGACAAGCTACAGCTGAACAATAACTAAAGCACAGGGCATTACCCGGCTGACTGCACAAGTACATAATATGCTATACGCTAACTGGGACACTCTATCCAACACCTGGGGCACCACCAGATGGATCAAAGCCACGTCCAGCTGTGAATCCTGGAAAACCTGTACAACAAGCAGGTAACAACACAACAGCCCCAGAGGGACCTCGGGGTCAAACCCCAGTACGGAGAGCAACAAATACAGAAAATGGAAAGCAGTAGATAAATATGCAGATGCTATGCTGAAGATCGAAGTACCACCAAAAGCTGAAATCCTAGGGATCTCAAAACAGCAACTCAACAGGTGGATAACTCAACAGCTGGAGTGAAACAACTGAAAGACAGTAGACACAGAATGTATACTGAGTATATGGGAGCTACC
>KQ993810.1:33396-64092 GCA_001598015.1 Dorcoceras hygrometricum | reverse complement strand
GACCATTGGTAAATCGAGAGTCGCTAGAGATCCGATAGCTATGCATACATCTTGGAGATCAGAATAGTGACATCGCGAGTGTAACTAGGTAAACACATTTACTTAAAACACTTCTAGTACTCTGGCCAGAGTTTTATACACTATTATCCCCTCAGATAGCATAGGATATCCACGCATGTCTGCGAGCGGTGAATCCTCGACAACGATGCATCGACTCCTACATGCATCGGGGTCTCACCCAATCCCGACGCCTGGTGACCCCAAATGAGTCGGCAAACGGGTCAAAGTGAGACGCCTATCATGTAGAGTCTCAATGAAGTTTCGAGTCATGAGGACTAATCAGTACAACCAAGACCTCGGACTTATCCACTCGACAAATGGTAACCACTTGGAAAGTCCGAAGGAGGGTAGTTCGTTAGATCACCAGGTCACTATCTATCTGCATGCTCAGAACATCACAATGTTCCCTACCAATGAAACATGGTACTTCGCATCGTAGATACTAGTCTCAAACTCGGGCGGCCTTATCCTCATTTTGACGGCCCAATCGACTAGGAACATGTTCAGAATACACAGCGACTATTAGATGTGTTTCATGATAGCCGTCATACCCACTATCACATCTAACATACGCTTCAGTGCATTCTAGGTCTTTACTCAACACAATTGTAAATCATTACACACATAATGAAAGTAAAGAATGCCATATAAGAAAATGCGAATATCATATATAAAGATTGTTTGTACAAGAGTCTATAAAACCCACACGCCACAAGTTGGCTATTTGGGCATCTACTCTAACACACTCTTGGGAAGCTCCCAGTTAAGAACAGCCTCAACCTTACTGGGATCCATAGAAATACCATCAACAGAAATCACATGACCCAGAAACACAACTCGGTCCAACCAAAACTCGCACTTGGAGAACTTATCATACAGCTGCGAGTCTCGAAGCTTTTGAAGAACTAGCATCAAATGCTCTTGTGCTGCATCGGAGTCCTAGAGTAAGATTGTTTGTACAAGAGTCTATAAAACCCACACGCCACAAGTTGGCTATTTGGGCATCTACTCTAACACACTCTTGGGAAGCTCCCAGTTAAGAACAGCCTCAACCTTACTGGGATCCATAGAAATACCATCAACAGAAATCACATGACCCAGAAACACAACTCGGTCCAACCAAAACTCGCACTTGGAGAACTTATCATACAGCTGCGAGTCTCGAAGCTTTTGAAGAACTAGCATCAAATGCTCTTTGTGCTGCATCGGAGTCCTAGAGTACACCAAAATGTCATCGATAAACACAATCACAAAGTGATCGATGAACTCTCTAAAGACTCTATTCATAAAGTCCATGAAAACAGCGGGAGCATTCGTCAAACCAAAGGCATAACTAGAAACTCGTAATGCCCATACCTCGTACGAAACATAGTCTTCTCAACATCCTGCTCACGATGTGCAACTGATGATACCCAGAACGCAGATCAATCTTCGAAAACATTGCAGAACCTTGTAATTGGTCAAAAAGATCATCGATCCTATGCAAAGGGTACTTATTCTTCACTGTCGCTTTGTTCAACTGCCTAAAGTCGATGCAAATCCTCATCGACCCGTCCTTATTCTTGACAAACAAGATAGGCGCTCCCCACTGGGACATGCTAGGCCTAATGAATCCATTCTCCAGCAAATCACTAAGATGATCCTTAAGCTGCCTCAACTCAGCAGGCGCTAAACGATACGGAGCACGCGAAATCGGAGCTGTAGCAGGAACCAACTCAATGCTGAAGTCTATCTCCCGCCTCGGAGGAAAACCAGGAATCTCCTCATGAAACACATCTGGGAAATGTCGAAACACAGGCACACTACTAAGCTCTACGCTCAAAGAAGAAGATGCATCAAAGGCATAGATCATGAATCCAGCGCTCTCAAGCGACAACAGGCTGAAAATATCCATCGCAGAGACTAAAGGAATCTTCAACTGGGAATCTTGGCCGTAGAAATTCCATTTCTCGCCAGACTGGGGCCTAAATCGCACAACGCCATGGAAACAATCCACAGTGGCCCAATAGCTAGACAACATGTCCATTCCCACTACACAGTCGAAATCCCACATCACTAGCCTGATCAGGTTGGCTAACAACACACTCTCACCAAACCTAAGAACACCATTCAACAAAATCCCAGGGAGAACAGGCTCGCACCGGCAGGAGTCGCAGCAGATACAATATCACACAAAGGAGTGGTATGCAAACCATGCTCAACCACAAATGCATCAGAAATAAAAGAATGCGACGCTCCTGTATCAAACAACACACGTGCAGGAAAATCAAAAACAAATCAAGTACCTTGGATAATCCCGCCGCCCGGTGTGCCTTCCGCTTGCTCCCTAGTCATGGCGTTCACTTGGGCAAACTGAGGTCTAGAAAACTGAGGGTGGAAAGACTGTCCAAACCTCGAAGGACCAAGCTGCTAAAACGGCCTAAACTGAGGCTCCCCCAACCTCTGCTGCTGAACAGGAAAATCAGAACGACCTCTAGACGATCCACCTCGATCTTGCGATGGAGCTGCGGTATGCTGCGATCCAGACAAAGTACACACTCTGTCAAAGTGTCCGTACTGGCCACAGATATTACAAGAACCCTGCAGACCTACACACTGCGCTGTAGGGTGATTTCCACCACACTGGCCACAATACTCCACCTTGGTACCACCGCTGCTGGAGCTACCAGAACTAGAAGAACTAGAACCAAACTTCTTCTTGAACTGATTACCACGAGGCCTAAACCTCTGATGACCAAACTGTTGTGCTGTTGGGGTGGCTGAGACGACTGCACGGACTGGGAAGGTTGAGCTCACTGAACAACTGGACGACTACTCTGCACCACCTGTGGCCTACCACGAGAACGACGGTTCCTCAAAGATTACTCGATATAGATCGCACTGTCCACCGCCTCTGCATAGCTCTTCGGCGAGCTAGCCAAAACCAAGGAGTACAACTCCTCGTTCAACCCCTCAAGAAACCTAGTTCTCTTAGCTCGCTCCCGACCAAAAACATGCGGCACGTACGCAAGAAGGGAATAAAACCTACGGGCATACTCTCTAGCAGACATACTGCCCAGCTCCAAGTTATCGAACTCACGCTCACGGGCGATCACGTAGGACTCCGGGACATACTCCTAACGGAAAGCAACACAAAATCTGTCCCACGTAATGCCTACTCCAGTCTCTTCCAAAGTCCTCGAAGCGCCTCTCCACCAACGCTCCGCACCTTTCCTCAACTGGAAACTAGCCAGACTCAACTTGAGATAATCATCATACTGCACATGGTTAAAAAACCCAATAACATGCTGCAGTCACGAATCTGCATCGGCAATAGACTCATCCCCTTGAAAACCTGAGGATTCATACGCTGAAACCTCACCATGACAAGCTCCATGTCATTCACACGAGCAGCCAACTCATCAACCTCATCCTCGGCGTGCCTACCGTGAGCACGACGGGGAAAACTACGCTGATCACCTTCTTTCTGACCTTCAGACTCTTCCGGAATCTGCCCTCTACCGCTACCCCTACGTCTAGGCGGCATCTAAGAAACACTAAGAGGGTAAGATCACAACATAACAAATACAACATAATCAAATACAGCAAATAGATCACATAACCAAGCACATGCAACACACCACACTGTGCCTAGACTCAAGCGTGATCAATAGAATCGAGCTTATCCCAGCTTAAGCTCTGATACCAAAAATGTCAGGCCTGGTGCTCTACTCAGAGTTAAACCACGCAAACATAGCGGAAGCATACAAAAAGTGGCTTAAAATTTTCGCTTGGACCTGACGGTTTAAAACATATTATTTAAAATACACAATACTCAAAGTAATCCCAGTATTTTACAAACCCTCGGTACAACAGTACATCATTTATACAAACACAAATACCAGTACTACAACGGATAACACAATCCCACAAGCACGGGGCATTCCCCGGCTAAGTACTTGTACATATATGCTATACGCTAACTGGGACACTCTATCAACCTCCTAGGGCACCTCCAGCTGGGTCAAAGCCACGACCAGTAGAGAAACCTGGGAAACCTAAAAACACACACAGGCAACAATACACAAGCCCCAGAGGGACATCGTGGTCAAACCCCCAGTACGGAGAGCAGCATAAACAGCATAAGGAAAACACAGATAGATATGCAAATGCTATGCAAGGGATCAAGGCTACAACCGAAAACAGGGAGCCAAAGGATCTCAACAACAGCTCAACAAGAAGATTTGATCAAAGGAACAATCAGTTCGTGGCCACGGGTATACTGAGCACATGGGAGCTACCCACTCATCTCCAGTACACCATACCAGATGCTAACAACTAGCTCCACCTGCTGCTGCTCACTCATGAGATGTGGGAGCTACCCACTCCGCTTATAGCAGCTAACACACCCAGCAGGGAGAATGAGGTACGGGAGTTACCCGCTCAGCCTCCAAGGTATACGGGAACTACCCGCTCGTACTTGAACATAGCATCCTGGTACTCACAATTCAATAGAACAGACATAGCTAGAAAAACAGGGCTCGACAGCAATATCCGTGTATGCAATGCAACAACTGATATTATAACACAGGCACAAGTAATAACAGCACAGAGCACACACACAGCCAAGCATATAATCCATGTTCAATCCTAAGTTGTAAACAAGCTCACATCCGTACTTCAATTCTTTGGGCAACAATTACTACAAGCAGCTTGCCACAATGACGCAGATCCACCACCTGCTCAACGGCAACGCAACAACTGCTCAAAGACCGAAGCACAGAAAAGCAACAGCCGGGAGCTGCACTCAACCAGCGCTATCCTACCTCATCAAACACCACAGAAATATCTAACAAGCCTATAGGCAGGAACTAAAATTACCCCAAAAATCTAGGAGCGAAATCCGACGCTTATGCCAACAGACTACACAAGGGATATGTCTTCGCACACCTCACCAGCTTCAAGCAAACGTTCAAAAACAATATCCAAACGAAGCGTCTCGACAAGAGGAGTCCAACGCTACCACTCTCGCCCTCGTCGGAGCTGCCTACCGCCGGCAATAGAAGAAGATAAGGTTCGGTGAACAATAGCTAGGGTATCGCGACAGAATTTGGCAATCGGGAAAATATTCTAAGTGTCGGGAATAATAATATAGAACAAAGCCAAGCTCTCCATTTAATCTCACTGCTGACAGAAACTGGGAACAACTCCACCGACAACTTAAACTATCGCAACTGATATTCCCGGTCGCAAACAGATATTGCAACAGATCTTGCTCTAAGCCAAAACAGCGATCGCTACTAACTCAAACGACGTCGCAGAGAACTACTGTCGCAACTGGACATGTCACCCGCTACTCACTGCTGAATACTAACCAACATCTGTTAGATACGCTACAACAGATCTCTCACCCAGCTGACGCTAACGCAACTCACAGCTGATCTTCTTCGCTAACCCCAAAACGCTGTCGTTCCAACTAATCCAAACGACGATGTAGAACTACTCACTGCTGAAACACGCTAGCACACTCGCTACTGCTCAGCGACTGTTGATCTCGCTACGACTGCTGAAACAACCACTCAGCGATAGCTGCTGACGTCACCACTGCTGAACGCCAACATTAAGCGATGACCTGCGCTAACTACTGAACAGCTTCCGTGAAAGAACTCAACTAACCAAAGCTGTTCTAAGAACAAACAGAACCCGATAGATTCTCCAAGCTCAGCAACTCAAAGCTGATCTCTACAAAACCCGATTAATTAACTCAATTAATATTATCAGCTTTCGGGTCTCACAGTGAACAGTATAAAATAAATAAATGCGATGTAAATAAAACAAAATTGCAGGGCTAAAGTGTTTGTTTATGGAATTTCGGATATCAAATTCTACGTCTCCTCTTCTTCCTTTGTAGGAAGGTTCCACTAGAAGACGTTGATGTACACAGCCTCTTAATACACCCGGTCACTGAGTCTCGCTCCAAGTGAACTCCTAGAAACTTCTACTACACGCAGATACCACTGCTGAGTTACAAACAATAATAATTTTCGAACTGCTTCACGAAGCACGTTCGTTACAGACTCAATTTTAACAATACAAAGAATACAATACTTTTTAGTACTGTAAGTATCTCAAAGATACGACTAATAAGAACAGAGGAATGTTCTTCGAGATTTTTACAACTGGGCTTTGAATATTTTGAACGCTTGAATATTCCCAGAAACTTGAGAGCGTAAGAGTATGCGAGATCAAATTGACGGAGAGAATTCACGGAGAAATTCTTCATTTGAAATCTTCGACTGTTTATACTATTCAATCTCAACGGTTAGTAGAAACAAATCCCTTTGCATATCTTAATCATATCTCCATTAACGCTATGCACAAGGTAATCTGTGATGTCAAGGCTTGATTGATTTATTTACCAAACCGGGTAAACAGCATATCAATCGCTCTTCATAATGCGTGATTTTACTCGAAATAACTTTGATCTTGTTTCCTTAATTCAAGTTGTGACCGTTGAAGTCTATCGATTAGTCAACTGATAACATCTGATGTATTCCAAAGCTCACATCTAGCAAAATATTGAAATCTGAATACTGCACTTTTTTTTTCCTTTTCTGAGTAGCTACAAGAAATGTCTCTTTACACGCATAGCCCTCACATCTGAAATACTCTGATTAATGATTATTCCTTCTTTGTACTATTACAGAGTCAACGCTCTCTATTAGATCTGAAATACTGTACTCTCCTCGTAATACTGTCAAATCTGAAATCTGACCCGATAACCGAAATAACACGAATACTCAAATCTAATAAGCTCTGATTTGAGATCTTCAACCCGATAAATGAAATCTGAGTAAACTGCTCCCAATACTCTTGGTTCTGAAGATACTTAACTGTTAACCACAATAACTGACTGTCCAGATCTGATATTTAATCTTATCTTGTTTTTGTTATCACCAAAACTTATAAATTTTATCTTAACACCAGCTGAGATGAAGGAACTCAAGGATTAGTTGCACGATATTTTGGGGAAAGGCTTCATCAGATCGAGTATGTTGCCTTGGGGAGCTCCGATTCTTTTTGTGAAGAAGAAGGATGGATCTATGAGGATGTGTGTGGATTTCCGGCAGTTGAATAAAGCGACGATTAAGAAAAAGTATCCTTTGCCGAGGATTGATGACTTGTTCGACCAGTTGCAGGGATCGACAGTGTACTCTAAGATTGATATGCGATCTGGTTATCATCAGTTGCGGATTAGAGACGCTGATGTGGCGAAGACGGCTTTCAAGAAAAGATAAGGGCATTATGAATTTATAGTGATGCCGTTTGGGTTGACTAACGCTCCTGCTGTCTTCATGGATCTGATGAATCGCGTGATTATATTGATCATTTTGTAATTATCTTCATAGATGACATCCTGGTGTATTCGAGGAGTTACAGAGAGCATAAAGAGCACTTGAGATTGGGATTACAAAAACTGAGAGACTCACAACTGTATGTGAAGTTCAGAAAATGTGTATTCTGGCTGGATAGAGTTGTCTTTTTGGGTCATGTCATTTCAGCGCAAGGTATTTCCGTGGACCTGAGTAAGGTCGAAGCAGTTCTTAACTTGGAGCGTACTAGGAATGTTTCTGAGATCCATAGTTTCTTAGGATTGGCTGGCTACTATAGATGTTTTATTATGAAGTTCTCTTCGATAGCCAGGCCGATGACTCAGTTGACCCAGAAAGATAGGAAGTTTGTTTGGACTAAAGAGTGTGAGTCTAGTTTTTAGTTGCTTAAGGAGAAGTTGACTATTGCTCCTGTGTTGGCTTTGCCATCGGGTTCTGGAGGTTATGTAGTGTGCTCTGATGCTTCTCTGAGTGGTTTGGGATGCATGTTGATGCAGAACGGGTGTGTGATAGCTTATGCGTCTCGATAGTTGAAACCCCATGAGACGAGATACCCCGTTCATGATCTAGAGTTGGCTGCGATTGTCTTTGCCTTGAAGATTTGGCGTCATTATTTGTATGGTGAACAATTTGTGGTGTGCACGGACCACAAGAGTTTGAAGTACATCTTCACCCTGTCTGATTTGAATATGAGGCAACGTCGTTGGATGGAGTTGCTGAAAGATTTTGACTGTGAGATTCAGTATCAGCCTGGGCGGGTGAACTTGGTTGCCGATGCCTTGAGTAGGAAAGCTCAACCTGCGATGTTGACGTCGATGAGAATATCCAAAGTCCATGAAGATTTGGGGACTTTTGGATAGTATTTTCAGCCGAATAGTGCTTTGTAGTTTCTTCTTTTTAGGTTGAATCACAGATTGTTGCAGACATTAAAGCAGCACGGAGAACTGACCCGTACATTCATGAGTTGAAGATTAAAGCCCAGAATGGTCAGTCAGATGATTTTTCTGTTGCTTCTGATGGATGTCTGAGATTCCATGGTAGATTGGTGGTTCCGAACCTGATTGATCTGAAAGAGACTATCTTGAATGAAGCCCATTGTAGTCGTTACAGTGTGAATCCGGGTGAGAATAATATGTATCATGCCTTGAAGTCTCACTACTGGTGGGAAGGCATGAGGAATGAGACCTGGTGGATTGCTACAGAGTCTAGAAGTGCCTCAATGAAATTTTGTGACGCACTTACCTCGATCAAATAGGGGATGTGATGCGATTTGGGTGGTTGTTGACAGGCTTTCGAAGTGATCCCATTTCATTCCCTATGACGTGAGGTGTTCGATGAAGAAAATGACGAAGTTGTATATCGACCATGTGGTTAGATTTCATGGAGTGCCGGTTTCGATAGTGTCCGATAGAGATCCAAGATTTACTTCCCGATTATGGAAGAGCTTGCAGGCAGCGATGGGTTCGATATTTACCATGAGTACAACATATCACCCTCAGACAGATGGCCAATCTGAGTGGACCATTCAGATTTTAGAGGATATGCTGCGAGCAGTTGTGATGGATTTCAGTGGTGGCTGGCAGGATTCTCTATCTTTGGTTGAATTTTCTTATAAAAAGAGCTACCAAGTGACTATAGGGATGGCTCCATTCGAAGCTTTTTATGGTCATAAGTGTAGATCACCTATCTGCTGGGAAGAGGTTGGTGAGAAGCAGTTGTCTACTCCTAAATTTGTGCAGCATATGAAAGACCAGATTGATTTGATTCGGAGTAGGATGAGAGCTGCTCAAGATCGACATGCTAGCTATGCTAATAAGCGACGCAGACCATTGGAATGTGAGTTTGGAGATCATGTGTTTTTCAAAGTTTCTCCTTTCAAAAGAGTAATGAGATTCATATTTAAGGGTAAATTGGCTCCTAGATTCGTTGGTCCCTTTGCGATTGTTCAGAGGATTGGACAGATGGCTTATCGATTGAGGCTGCCTGATGAGTTAGCAGCGATGCATGATGTGTTTCATGTGTTAATGTTGAGGAAATATGAGCCAGATCCGTCCCATGTACTAAGGACTGATGATGTCGAGCTGGATTCTACATTGAGCTATGTCGAATATCCAGTGAAGATTCTGGATAGAAAGGAGAAGCAGCTGAGGAATAAGATTATACCGTTGGTGATGGTCCGATGGAGCAAGCATGGCAGAGAAGAAGCTACCTGGGAAGTTGAAGAGAAGATGAGACAGGAGTGGCCTCATCTGTTTGAGTGTTGACAATAGCATTACAGGTAACTTCTAGTTTGTTGGTTTCATGATTTAAGTGATTTTGCTGCTGATTTATGGTTCTGTTTAGAATTTGAGTCTTGCTGGGTAGTATGTTAATGATATGTTTTGATGTGGTTTTGTTGGCTTCTGTGGTTTTGATTTGTGGACTTGAGTTGATTTCGAGGGCAAAATCGATTTTTAGTTGGGGAGAGTGTGAGGACTAGAAATCCGTATTTTGGCGATTAGCGTAATGCTCAGATCTGAATGGGATTAACCAATGAGATGTTGGTCATCGCATTTTCATGCTTGAGAGAATTGGTTAATTCGTTGATGATGTTCGTGTTTTCAGATTTGGTATAGATCAGATTTGAGTGCTGGTAGCTATCGAGTTTGACAGGAAGTAACGCTTGGAGAATTTTATGTCGAAATCTGAATTTTGGATTTTTCAGATTTGAGTGAGATCTGGGTGTTCGGATCTGGCCCTAGCTGGTTTGAGTGAGTTACCGCGGGCGTAAGCGAAACGATGTCGATTTAGGTGCTAGTCAGATCTGGTATTGAGAGAGGGACAGATTTTGTTAGAGAGGAGAAGTAAAGTGTTGGTCAACGGTACTATTTGGATCGGACCGGTTCGTGAGTTCGAAGTAAATCGGTGCGGTTTGAGGATCTCAGATTTGATCAATTCTGGACGAGCGTAGGCGGGTCTTATTGCGTGAGATCCATTTCAGATTTGAATCCACGCGACGTCTTTTAGCATTAATAAGTGGGACTCCTAGGCGACGCCGTTTTGATTAGTAGCGCTTGTTTAGCGTAGCGATGCCAGATTTGAGTTATTACAGAGGCCAGATCTGAGGGACTTTTGCCTTAGCGCTAAGATCTGGGTTGCCGATGAGATCTGAATAAGTAGGTGTTGACTTTCACTGTAGCGTATACTGAAATATTTAATTGCTAAGTAGCGATCGAAACTTAACCATTTTCAACCCGACATTTCCTATCTATTTTCCAGAGAAACCGTCGATTGGTACTGTTCATTAGAACCCTTATCCATTACATTGTCGTCGATTTCCGCCATTGTTTGGAGCGAGATTGATGGCGCTGGGTTCGTCTTGCTTAGCTCTTTAGATTGATACCAATTTGGAGCTTTGGATCCGACGTGTTGAGGGAGCGCGAAGTAGTTGCAGGTTCGAGCATCTTCGTGAATTTCTGGTCGACAGTTTTTCCGATCTATCTGAGCTTTTGGGTAAGCTTTCCTTAGTGTTTTAAGACTAGATACAGAGCTAGATAGTGCTATGTGGATTAGTAGTAGCTGAGTTAGGCTACACAGTTGGGAACTGTAAGCTAGATGAGCTTTGGTGAAAGCTGATTTATAGATATCTTGACAGATTCAGGCTTGGAGGCACTTTCTGTCTGAGCTTTTGAGAAGCTGGTGAGTAGAAAATTTGAGCAGGCTGCTGGAGCTGCGGTTTGCGTGATCTGTTGAGGTGGAATTGAGGTTTGAGGTACGGATTGAGCCCCTGTAAACATCATTGGTCATGGACATGTTTATATTTTCTTGTTGTGAACCAGTATACGTGACTCTGTGAACAAATTTGATTTACTATGCTCTGTTGTATGATCTATTTCATGCACTGATTATTGTATGCATTGGAATCTGATTATTGAATGGCATTCATGCATACATATTGAGCCTGATATTCTATTGATGACCCGAGTCGAGCTAGCATTGTGATCGTCCAGCTGAGTTGTCGTGTCTGAAATGTCAAATGCTATCATCGGAGTGGTGGCCGGCTGAGTTGTCGTGCCTGAAGACCACCGAGCTGTGATGGTCGACGGACCCGAATATCACGGACCGATGATTTCCACCGGCTGATTGGTTGTGCGTGGTTTTTGAGGCTCACTTGAGATTTTCCAGATGATTTGTTGTCCTTGATGACCGATTCCTTTGATAGCCATCATGCATTTCATAACTTGAAGTATAGCATGTTGCATGATTTGCTGTTTTTAGATGGTTCTTCGTACTAAGGTTTAACCTCTTTACTTTTCCCTGATTTTGGGGCTGCCTTGGTCTGTATTGGCTTTGGTAGGTTCTTCAGGTAACCAGGCTGGACAGAGTGGAGTTTCTGTTGGTAGATCCCCTTTCTGATTTGAGTCCCAGTGTTATGTATTTATATTGAGCCAGGGGATGCCCTGTGCCTTTATTTTACTGAGGGGATCTGTAGTAGATTTACTACTTGCTATTTGTACCTGTTGACGGATTGTTTGAGTTTTGAGTTAAACTCGTATTTTGATTATGAACTATTTTGAATGATATGTTTGATCAGGCCCAAATTCGTAAAATTTTTAAGCCCTGATTTTTTATACTTCCGCTTAAATGTGATTAATTGTGTAATTAATCTATGCATTAGCACACCGGGCCTGACAGTGAGCTGAGTATCAGCGTAGAGTTCGTAATGATTTTGCATGTGCCAATCCGAGTTTAATGTTTAGTTGAGTAAGCTAAGCTGTGTAGGAGTCAGCTTAGAGCAGACATGACTACTGTTTCCTGTGGAGAGACTGCGTGGTGTGCTGGTGTTGGAAGTGACCAGCAGGAAGTATTGGAGTTCTTCTTGAGGTTGGAAGAACTTGCAAACATTTTTGGAGTCTCGCTAGGCTATGATAGCATCTTACCACCTCACCCAGATGGCCAATCTGAGCTGACCATGCAGATTTTGGAAGGCATGCTGCGAGAACTAGCGATGGTTTTCGTTGATGGTGGACATAGATTACTTGTCTTGGTGGAGGTTTGTGCGTTGTTTTAGCTCCCGGTGATGTTCGGGGTGACTTCGCTCGAGATTTTGCAAGGAAATGAAGTGCAGATTAGATTTACCAACTGGAAGAGTTGGGAAAAATCTACAGTCTTCATCAAATTCTGTGCAGTAGGTAAAGTACCAAGAGGATCTGATTTGATCCAGAACTGAGTTGGAGTAAGATAACCAAGCCAGTTTGTGGTTATAAGGTATAGATCTTGGAGTTTTGGCTTGCTAGCCGTGTGCTTTTGGTAAGTTTCTCCTTCTTGATGGAGTTGAGCATGGGAATATAGGATTGATTAACTCTTGCATTCGTCAGTCTGTGTAAATTTATCCATTCATATAGGGTCTGTGGCGTGTGTTTTTTGGATGCCGACTGAGTTGTTGTTGATACATGATGAATCTCACGTGCTTCAGCCGAGGGAACACGAGCCAGATCCTCCCTTTGTACTAAAAGGCTGATGAAGTGAGCTGGGCTAGACCCTAAGACATTATGATTGTCCAGTGAGATCTCTAGATACGAAAGGAGAAGCTAGTAGATCTTAAGGAAAATTACAACATCGAGGTTTACAATGCTAGGACATCCGCCTAAAACAAATACAACCCAAGTGGGCGATACATTATTTTTGAACTGTGGAACTACGAAGAAGGAAGGAGAAGATCATACCTTGGGTTTTGGTGCAGTGGAGACATCGCTGTTGTGAAAGGGTTTCCTGAGCAATGGCAGCCTAGAGATATCAAGTGCATCTCCACACTGCTGTGAGTGTTGAGTCCTCCCCGATGTACTAATGGTTGTTGCTGAATTCCAGTCTGTGCTATGTTGTGGTTTTGATAGACTTTTGCTTTTGATTTTGAGGGCGAAATCTCTTAAGGTGGGGAGAGTTGTGAGGACCATGATTAACCAAGGTACTTAGTATCTTAATTATATTTTTATTAAGGGTTAATCATCCAGGTTTAACCAACTTAGAGAGGAATCAGCTAGGGTGCAAGATGATCTTGCGTTTCATGCTAAGCTGATGGTGTAAGCTATTCGGGTTTCAGCTTGGAGTTAGCAGTGGCATGAGCTGTTGAGTGCCCGTGCTGATTTTAGGTATTGTAGCAGATTCGGGGTCCAACTTAGAGGTAAGCTGTTATGTTACGCGAGCTGGTTTGACGCATGGTAGCGTAAGATGTTATTGTGAACCAGATTAGGCGCAAGCTGGTATGTAAGGACTTGCTGAGTTCGTGAGCTGTTAGAAGCTTAGGAGTATGGTATAGCAGGGAAAAGCATGCATGGTCTGTTCTAGGATCGTGAGCCGTTCCAGGTTTATGCGCTGTGATCTATGAGCTTAGCGAACAGATTTGGGAGTTTTAAGTTGTTTAGAGAATCCTAAGATGTTAGGTAGGATGCGTGCTGATCTGAGTTCCTCCAAGATGAGTAGTGTGAAATTTTAGACAGTGAGGCTGGCGAGATCTGATCTGTCTTGGTGTAAGCTTGTGGAATAGCAGCTGTGAGTTGTTGATGCCATATTTGTTGTGAGCTGTTTTGTTAGTCATATCAGGTAGGAGTTGGCCTGGCATTTTCGAGCTGTTGGGGCTAAACCTGCGTATACGAACGTTGAGCTATGAGCTGTGAGCTATCGCGGGTGTGATCTGTTGAAGTGCATACTGTTCTGGATGACCTGAGCATGTCAGAGTGCGTAATTTTCCCTGAGCTGGGTATTTAGATCACGAGTGTTGTGCAGCGAGGTTTAGAGATACCAGCTTAATCTTAGGCTGTTGGTGTCGTCCGGTGTAGACAAGAGTTGTGTGGTCCTCAGCTTAGAAAAGAATTGGTCGTAATTACCAGATTGAACGAGAGATGATGAGAGTTCCAACTTTGGAGAGAACTGTCAAGTATGCATAAGCTGTCCAGTGCGTGATTTGGACTGTTGCCGTGAGCTGTGCAGCTATGGATACTTTGAGCTGTTCTAAGCTTAGATTCTACAAGCTGAGAGTGTGTGTCAGGCTGTTTGGTTGCTGCGAGATGGATAGAGCGCCCTGAGCTGATTAACAGTGTGCGACCTAACCTGAGTTGTTGTAAGTTTTGAGGGGTTACTGTGCAGTTTACCCTGTGCTGAACTGGTGCGGTCTGAGCTTTTGTGCATTGCGCAAGCTGATAGGTATGCGAGTTGATATTCAAGTGTAAAATGTTGATGCCGTGATCTGTTGACGTGTAAGCTGAGTGGCGTTTTCATGCCTAAGTTGGAGCCGTGTCAGGATCTGAGTTGACTGAGACATTGTAGGTGAGGCCTAACCTAGGTATGTAAGTTGTATTGAGATGCCGAGCTGAATTGCTGTGCAAGCTGAACTGCTTTGACTAGGCTAGTTACAGAGAGGAGATCTGAGCTGATATGGTATCGCTGTAGTTGTAATCCGCTGGAACGTGGTCTGTAGGGAGTGTGAGATGTTGGGTCCGAGAGCGGGTCTGCGCGTGTGTGTGCGTGCTAAGCAGTACGCTGGGCAGTTTACAGTGAAGAGGACTAAGTTGTGCTAAAGTCACTATAGCCATGAGTTGTTGAGTAGCGTGTATAAATACCCTCTCGTTGACCAAAACTTAGTCATTTTAAGACCACCCGTTCCTTATCTTCTTATAGGAGCTACCAAGAGATATTTCCAAACCATAGGTAATGTTCACCAACTAACTTTTCCTAGATTTTCGGACATTGGCCAATCGGTTTAGAGTGACGGTAACTCGGTTGGAAACCCCTCTCAAGGCCAATGTTTCGATAGCAGTTTGAAGTCGGGGGAAGGCTGGACAAAGGAATCGCTGAGAAGCTGTGTGGGCTGTGTTCGTGATGTCCAACCGAGTTGAGCTTTAGTTCAGGTAACCTTGCTCTGCTGGTGTTAGTTCTGGTTCTTGGTAGTTACCTTTGAGCTGGGTAGTGCCCTGTTTGTTAGCCATGGTTGTTCCGGGCTATGAGGACTTTGGCGTGAGCTGTTAAGGTTTATCGGAGCTGATTCTTTAGATATCTTGGTAGATTAGATCTCCCTGGTGGTTGCTGTGAGCTGTGGCCCTTGAGCAGTTGGCCAAGCGAAGCAGGAGGCGTGTTCTGTTGGTAGCCTTGAGCATGTGCTGAGGTATTGCGTAAGGTACAAATGAGCGTGTGTTTTACTTCTTGTGATAAGAATGTGAGCGTAGTGGCTGTAGTAGGCTGATTTGCCTTAGCTTGTCATGTATATGCTGGGTGTGATTTCTGTTATGCTTGTGCTCAGTAGCAGAGCTATTTCCGCTGTATTATACCTACTATGTCTAAGCTGTTTATGTGCAGTGTTCTATTATGCATGCTGAGTCTGTGCTGCCTACATGCTGGTTGCCGTAGTTGTCTTGCATATGCTGATATGCTACGCCGAGTTTTTTTTATTATTGTTGTGCCCGACTGTGTGCTGATTTTCCTAGTCGTGTAAAGCATGAGGATGCATGAGTTGACCTGTTATGCTTTGCCTTGCTGGTTTGCATGTGTTTATTATATGTTGTTGCATGAGCTTGCTGATATTATATATTGTCATAGCATATTGAGCCTGACTCCTTGAGAACCTGATGATGATGTGATAGTACCGTAAACTCAACTCCCCACTGTGATGATTGGTGTTGCCATGAGGTGCAGTGAGTGATTTCCCTTCCCTAAGAGAGCTGAAAGGCACTAGTCGGGTTAAGTCTGAATGGGATTATTTGTACTACGTGTGAGGTGATCGGGTACTGCCCTCACCCCTTGTCAGGCCTCGTGCTCTAAACAGAGTAAAAACCCAAACACATGCGGAAGCTTATCAAAAAGTGGGTAAAATTTTCGCTTTTAGGCCAGACGGTTTAAAACATATAATTTAAAATAGAACGATACTCAAAATAAGTTCCCAGTTTACAAACCAACAAAAGCAAGTATAGCATCAATACAAATAAAAGTATCAGACTCCACATCAGAATACAACAACAAAGCACAGGGCATCTCCCCGGCTACTAAACTGATACATACGTATATGCTATACGCTTCTGGGACACTCAACCACCTCCTGGGGCACCGCCAGCTGGGTTACCTCCTCTACCAGCTGTATGACCTGGACAACACAACAGGCAACAAACAAACCAAGCCCCAGAGGGACATGGGGTCAAACCCCAGTACGGAGAGCAAATAAACAGCAAAGATACAGCATAAATAAAATGCAGATGCTATGCATGAGACACCGGATAACAACAGGAGGCTACGACCAACAAGGGAGACAACGAACTCCAAGCATAGCTCAATCAAATCTGCAACGAATAGGTGGCCACTGTGAGTGTAGGACATGTGGTAGTTACCCACTCACCCCTACTCGCTCACCAATACCAGGCGCATCAAACACTCAACCTGCTGTTGCCCAACCTATGAACTGTGGTAGTTACCACTCGGCGCATAGGGGCTAACACATCCCAGCAGGGAGATGAGAGTGCGGTATTGCCGCTCGCCCTCGCAACCTGGTAAGAAACAACAGAAATACAACAAGGCACAACTACCGAAGTACCAGGCAAGATATAACTGAGATATGAAATGCAAGTGATGCGAATGCGTGTATGCATATAACAACAAGCATTAAACACGGGCAGCCATACACGTAAACAACAAACAACCATCACTGCATTTACTCATGTATACCTCACGCTGTAACAAGCTCGAATCCGTACCTTAACACTGAGCAACAATTTACCAAATACAAAGCCTGAGAATACTGACTCCAACCTGTAAAACATACGCAATATACACGGAATCATCAACTCAAAACTCACGGCCAACACACAAAAGCTCACGGCTGGGAGTCCAAAGCTCAACCAGCAAACACCACCCTAATACAACTTAACAGGGAGCTAAATCACAGCTAGGAAACGAGATCTAAACAACTAAACTCGAAAACTACCTGTACACACAACTCCCGACCGAGAGCAGTAGCCTCGTGATCTCTCCCCTGCGAACACTAGCCTCTGAAACTGGTATAGGGTGAAAGAGCTTTCTAAGAGGAGTCCAACGCTACCTCAAACGTGAAAAACGATGGCCGGAAACGACGGGAAAGTCACCGGAAAGCTCACGGTGAATAGTGCCAAGGGTTTGAAAAACAGAGAACGAAGTCGAGAGAAATATTTGCTAAGTATGGAATCTGGTGCTCGAAATCGAAGACCAAGTCTTCCTTAAATACGTCTCGCAAAACTGGTTAAACTATCCACCGACATAACCAGCAGGCACCAACAATAATTACAACCAGCAGAAGCAACAAAACCAACTACTGAAATCTCAAACAACGAAAAAAAAATCAAAACGACGTCGTAGAACACTACCTACGACTGGTTCTTAACCAAAAGCTGGACAACCAGACGACTGGTTTAAACATCGCGGGAAATCTCCAAAAGCTGGTACCAGCCGCAACATATAAAACGCAGCGTTGCAACTAATCAAAACGTCCTCGAAATCAGAGAACAATTCTGGCACAACAACACAGCAGCAAGGTACAAAACAGGAACTCGCTCAACACAGGCCAAGAGTTCAAGATAACTGGGCAAAGAATTTACAACTTCTAAGTAATAAATACAAACAAAAGCTACAACCTACTGGAAAATATAGCCCAAAGGCTACTCAAACAGATGCGGCCATTCGCACGGCATCTTTTCTTCCAGCTCCCAAGTAGCTTCTTCCCTCCCATGCTTGCTCCATTGCACCATTACCAAAGGAATGGTCTTATTCCTCAACTGTTTCTGTTTTCTGTCAAGGATCTGCAAAGGATATTCTTGATAACTCAACGACTGATCTAACTCTACCTCGTCAGTTCCAAGCACATGAGACGGATCTGGCTCATACTTCCTCAACATGAAAACATGAAAGACGTCATGTAAGGAAGACAACTCGGAAGGCAACAACAGACGGTACGCCAAAGGGCCAATCCTCTCGACAATCTCATACGGACCAACGTAACGAGGGGCTAAATTTCCCTTGCGTCCAAAGCGCATCACACTACGAAACGGAGAAACCTTGAGAAATACACGATCACCAACCTGAAACTCAAGAGGTCGACGCCTCTTATTCGCATAACTGGCTTGGCGATCCTGGGCAGCTTTCATCCGCTGTCTGATTAGATCGACATGATCTTTCATTTGCTGCACAAAGTCAGGGGCAGATAGCTGCTTCTCCCCAACTTATTCCCAACAAACTGGCGATCTGCACTTCTTGCCATACAAAGCCTCAAAAGGCGCCATGCCAATCGTCACCTGGTAGCTATTATTATACCAAAACTCGACCAAAGACAACGCGTCTTGCCAGCTACCTCCGAAATCCAACACAACAACACGCAACATATCCTCCAATGTCTGGATAGTTCGCTCAGATTGGCCATCTGTCTGGGGGTGATACACGGTACTCATCGCCAATCTGGTTCCCAAAGCTGTTTGCAAACTCTTCCAAAACCTGGAAGTAAACCTCGGATCTCGGTCGAACACGATTGAAACAGGCACACCGTGCAGTCTAACAATAAAATCAACGTACAGCTCCGCCATATTCTTCAACGAGAAGGTCATCCCATAGGGAATGAAGTGTGCAGACTTCGACAAACGGTCTACAACTACCCAAATAGCGTCGCATCCTCGGCTAGAACGAGGCAGATGCGTCACGAAATCCATCGCAATGTGCTCCCAATTCCATTGGGGCACCTCCAAACTTTGCAACAGACCACCAGGTCTCATCCTTTCGGCCTTAACCATCTGAAAATTCAAACAACGAGCGAAAAAACCAGCAACGTCACTCTTTAGGCCAGCCCACCAAAAGTACGGCCTCAAAGCATGGTACATCTTCCGTGCACCAGGATGAACACTATTCTGCTGCAATGCGCCTCACGAAGGATCTCCTCCTTCAAATCAATCAAATTGGGCACAACCAACCTGCCACGAAACCTCAAGCAACCATCGGACGAGACGGAATAATCCTCAAGTTCTCCAGCCCTGACTTTCATCTTCAAGTCATGGATAGACGGATCGGTCCTCTGAGCTGCTCGAATGCTGGAAACAATCTGCGGTTCCACTTGGAACGATGAAACCATTACACAATCCTCAGCCGGGTAAAATCTCCAACCCGTAGTGTTAAGATGCTCTTGGTCCTTGGAGATGTACAAAGAGGCAAGCATCTCACTAGACTTCCTGCTCAAAGCATCAGCCACTACGTTCGACTTCCCAGGCTGGTATTTAATCTCACAATCAAAGTCCTTAAGCAGCTCCATCCATCGACGCTGTCTCATATTCAAGTCAGGCTGCGAGAACAGATACTGCAAACTTTTGTGGTCAGAGTACACCACAAACTGCTCGCCATAAAGGTAGTGACGCCAGATCTTTAACGCAAAGACCACCGCTGCTAACTCCAAATCATGAACTGGGTAACGATTCTCATGCGGTTTCAACTGCCGCGAGGCATACGCAATGACTCTACCATTCTGCATCAACACACAACCCAATCCATTAAGCGAAGCGTTAGAACAAACAACAAAACCACCTGATCCGGACGGCAGAGCCAACACAGGCGCCGTAGTCAACTTTTCCTTGAGCAGTTGAAACGCATTCTCACACTACTCAGTCCAAACAAACCGCCTATCCTTCTGGGTCAATTGGGTCATCGGCTTCGCTATACTAGAGAATCCCTCAATGAAGCGCATACAACTGCTGCTCTCTCAACCTCTGAAGGACCATTTCCAAGTGCTCCTTGTGCTCCCTCGGAGTCTTCGAGTAAACCAAGATGTCGTCAATAAAAACAATCACAAACTGGTCTATGAACTTGATGGATCTGTGTCAACAGATCCAGATTGAATTTTGAATTACACAAAACTTATTATTGTGTTTCAAACAAATCTACGAAGTGTGCAGATATCAACAAGAAAATGTATATTGCGCAAAGAAGATGAGCAGTAGAAGTTTGTCCAGTCGATGGTAAAAGATAAAGTTCACAGCTGGTTTGATTTATCACTTAGACGGCAGCTGGATTAGCAATGGAGACGTCCAAAGTTGAGTCAGTTGTTCGTATTCAGGCGGAGGCCATATTAGACCAATAGATGTGATAATTGCTAAGAGAGCGTGAACCAGCTGGAACAGAAACTATGAAGTCTTCTGGAGATATGTCGAAGAAGAAGATGTACAGTAGAAGTCTGGAATCAGTAGCGCAAAGAAAGAAGAAATCAACTGTTGGATTGAAGCGAAGAGAAATCTGGATTCAGCGATGATGACGTCAGCATGTCTACTGGAAGAAGATGTGATCAGCAACGATGACGTCAGCATTGCTGATTGGAAGAAATGGAGTAGCAGCGTTGATGACGTGAGCTTTTATACTAGAGGAAGATATAAACAACAAAGATGACGTCAGCAGCAAGCTACAGTTCTTTCAGCAGTTGTCAAGAAGAGCAAGAGCTGGATCAGCGATGATGACATCAGCAGTGACGTTATCACAATCAGCAGTGAGCTTCAGTTGAACCAGCAATTGGATTTTGAAGTTAGCGAAAGCAAAATGATGTCGTTTGGATAAATGGATACGACAGCGTTTTGCGTTCGCGCTAAGTTTCAGCAGATGGTTTTGCGAAGAATAACCAGCAGGAAGCTACAGTACATCCAGACGAGAGATACAGTGTTTTAATTTAACCAGTCGAGGATGCATAGCAAACGACGTCGTTTGAATAAGTAAAAACGACAGCGTTTGATCAAACCAGTAGTTGGGTAATCCAGTCGCAAGATGATGGAACCAGTCGCAAGCTACAGTGTATCCAGTCGCAGAAAATCCAGGCGTAGGAAAAGCAGACGTAGTGAAGAGTTGCAACCAGGCGCAAAGAATCCAGTCTACAATGAATCAAATGCAAAGAAATAGAGGAATGAATCGAGTCGCAAGAGACAGAGTGTCCAGGCGTAAAGAATGAAGAGTTACAACCAGTCGCAATAGTTGAAGTCTGGAACCAGTAGCGAAGCAGATGACGAATTACATTATGAAGATTCACTAAAGGATGTCAACTGCTGAGCTTATTTCAAATGTTGAAGACGAAAAAAAGGCCTGCAAAAGAAAGGACACAAAGGACAATCTATGTCGGTACTTTACAGAACACATTTGAACGGGAAGAATTTGTGTCCAACGGATTTAATTTGAACAGAGGTCTTATATACAAGAGAATCTCCATTGAAGAAATGTGATCGAAGAATTGTTGGTTGCACTGTGCACCAACAGAGGGAAGATAAACCTGAAGCGAAGCTGTCAACTATCATACTAGAGAAAGCTTATTGCAGTTGATAGCTGAGCTAGTATTAGCTTGTGTAGAGCATTTCCCTAGTGTGTGAGAAACAGAAAGTTGAGCATTTTTATTGTAACAATCTCACACACAGATTCACTCGCACATTTCGTGAGTTGAGCTAAATTGATTAGCGAGTGAATCAAAACCCAAATGCAAATCAGTTCCCGTCCAAGCACGATGAAGTTAAACTCTGTGTATGTACTCTTTGAACAGAGACGTTAAACAAGTTCTGAGTGAACAGCCGAGGGCTGGTAGAGTCTAGGAGTTCTCGCAGCTGCTGGTTGCGGGATCGGGTCTTTACACGTTGTATAGATCAAATCTTCTAGTGGAACCTTCCGAGGAGGAATAAGGGGACACGTAGGACATTGAAGTCCGAACTTCCATAAACAAATCGATTGAGTATTGTATTCTGTTATTCATTCCGCATACGCATTTATATTCAGCACTCACGCATACAGTTAGCACACTTGCACAGTCGAACAGATTTATGTTGTACATAAATCTGTTTGAGTTGTTTTAAAATATTAGGATTCAGTTCTGGTGTTTTCCGCATGATTTTAATTCATACCAGATCTGTCTCCGGTGCTCTGTTTTTAATGTTCAAGAATCCGAGGTATTGCACCTCATTCTCTAGATAGCAGCGCGCAAAATTTTTTTTTAACTGATCCATTTTAGTAACAGCGCCTGCTAAGTTCATTTGATCCTTTTAAAACCCGGACCCAACAAGTGGTATCAGAGCAGGTTGTTCTTGAACGAGTACTCATTTTAAAACGCATGTGCTATGTTGTTTAAAATGTTTTAACTGTTTTGAGAAGCTTATTTTATGAAGTCCAGATGAAAATGATTTGTTTTAATATAGAATCGGTTTTCTCTTGATGAACTGTCACGGGATGCGCGAGTTCCGTGCGGATGCCAAGATCCTATTTTCGTTGTGCTATAAGATCACCTAGAGCGAGGCTCGGTGACATGCACATGGGACGAAATAGGAGAATGAAAATCTGTGTTTTTATCTGTCACATTTTCTCTGGTTCTTCATATAAGTGACTCAGTAGCATATGTTATTTTAAACATTGTTTAAAGTGCTCTTATAGCTTTCAAACTATTTGTTATGCGGAATTTCAGCTGATGCTTTGTTGTTTTTAAAATGATTTGAGCTCAAGTTATAAAAGACAGGGAGAGTGGCATCTTTGTCTTTATTAATTTGAGCTATCTGTTTATGCATCAGTTTCAGTTTTGTTTCAATCGTGTCTTTTCAAAATCATTGCATACTGTTCATCCCAAAATCAGTTTTGATTTCAAAATCTAAATATTCCTGCTGTCACATTATTTTTGTTGTGACAGTGTAGGAAGAGCTTTGATTTAAATTTCATGGGAAGACCCGGATTCGAACTCTTTTTGATTCCCACAAAAAGGGAGAGAATTTTTAGAACATGCATTTGTTATTTAAAGTTTTGTGTAAATCAAAAAGGGAGAGATTGATGGATCTGTGTCAACAGATCAAGATTGAATTTTGAATTACACAAAACTTATTATTGTGTTTCTAACAAATCTACGAAGTGTGCAGATATCAACAAGATAAAGTATATTGCGCAAAGAAGATGAGCAGTATAAGTTTGTCCAGTCGATGGTAAAAGATAAAGTTCACAGCTGGTTTGATTTATCACTTAGACGTCAGCTGTATTAGCAATGGAGACGTCCAAAGTTGAGTCAGTTGTTCGTAATCAGGCTGAGGCCATATTAGACCAGCAGATGTGATAATTGCTAAGAGAGCGTGAACTAGCTGGAACAGAAACTATGAAGTCTTCTGGAGATATGTCGAAGAAGAAGATGTACAGTTGAAGTCTGGAATCAGTAGCGCAAAGAAAGAAGAAACCAGCTGTTGGATTGAAGCGAAGAGAAATCTGGATTCAGCGATGATGACGTCAGCATGTCTACTGGAAGAAGATGTGATCAGCAACGATGACGTCAGCATTGTTGATTGGAAGAAATGGAGTAGCAGCGTTGATGACGTCAGCTTTTCTACTGGAGGAAGCTATAACAACAAAGATGACGTCAGCAGCAAGCTACAGTTCTTTCAGCAGTTGTCAAGAAGCGCAAGAGCTGGATCAACGATGATGACATCAGCAGTGACGTTATCACAATCAGCAGTGAGCTTCAGTTGAACCAGCAGTTGGCTTTTGAAGTTAGCGAAAGCAAAACGATGTCGTTTGGATAAATGGATACGACAGCGTTTTGCGTTCGCGCTAAGTTTCAGCAGATGGTTTTGCGAAGAATAACCAGCAAGAAGCTACAGTACATCCAGACGAGAGCTACAGTGTTTTAATTTAACCAGTCGAGGATGCATAGCAAATGACATCGTTTGAATAAGTCAAAACGACAGCGTTTGATCTAACCAGTAGTTGGGTAATCCAGTCGCAAGATGATGGAACCAGTCGCAAGCTACAGTGTATCCAGTCGCAGAAAATCCAGGCGCAGGAAAAGCAGACGTAGTGAAGAGTTGCAACCAGGCGCAAAGAATCCAGTCGACAAAGAATCCAACGCAAAGAAATAGAGGAAAGAATCGAGTCGCAAGAGACAGAGTGTCCAGGCGTAAAGAATGAAGAGTTACAACCAGTCGCAATAGTTGAAGTCTGGAACCAGTAGCGAAGCAGTTGACGACATTATGAAGATTCACTAAAGTTGGATGTCAACTGCTGAGCTTATTTCAAATGTTGAAGACGACGAAAAGGCCTGCAAAAGAAAGGACACAAAGGACAATCTCTGTCGGTACTTTACAGAACACATTTGAACGGGAAGAATTTGTGTCCAATGGATTTAATTTGAACAGAGGTCTTATATACAAGAGAATCTCCATTGAAGAACTGTGATAGAAGAATTGTTGGTTGCACTGTGCACCAACAGAGGGAAGATGAACCTGAAGCGAAGCTGTCAACTATCATACTAGAGAAAGCTTATTGCAGTTGACATCTGAGCTAGTATTAGCTTGTGTAGAGCATTTCCCTAGTGTGTGAGAAACAGAGAGTTGAGCATTTTATTGTAACAATCTCACACACAGATTCACTCGCACATTTCGTGAGTTGAGCTAAATTGATTAGCGAGTGAATCAAAACCCAAATGCAAATCAGTTCCCGTCCAAGCACGATGACGTAAAACTCTGTGTATGTAGTCTTTGAACAGAGACGTTAAACAAGTTCTGAGTGAACAGCCGAGGGCTGGTAGAGTCTAGGAGTTCTCGCAGCTGCTGGTTGCGGGATCGGGTCTGTACACGTTGTATAGATCAAATCTTCTAGTGGAACCTTCCGAGGAGGAATAAGGGGAGACGTAGGACATTGAAGTCCGAACTTCCATAAACAAATCGATTGAGTATTGTATTCTTTTATTCATTCCTCATATGCATTTATATTCAGCACTCACGCATACAGTTAGCACACTTGCACAGTCGAACAGATTTATGTTGTACATAAATCTGTTTGAGTTGTTTTAAAATATTAGGATTCAGTTCTGGTGTTTTCCGCATGATTTTAAATCATACCAGTTCTGTCTTCGGTGCTCTGTTTTTAATGTTCAAGAATCCGAGGTATTGCACCTCATTCTCTAGATAGCAGCGCGCAAAATGTTTTTTTAATGATCCATTTTAGTAACAGCGCCTGCTAAGTTCATTTGATCCTTTTAAAACCCGGACCCAACAGAACTCTCTAAAAACCCGGTTCATCAGATCCATAAAGACTGCAGGCGCGTTGGTCAACCCAAACGGCATCACCAAAAACTCAAAATGTCCGTACCTCGTGCGAAACGCAGTCTTCGCGACATCTTGTTCCCTCACTCTGAGCTGATAGTACCCTGAACGAAGATCAATCTTTGAATACACCGCAGAACCTTCCAACTGATCAAACAGATCATCGATTCTCGGTAACGGGTACTTGTTCTTGACAGTGGCTTTATTCAACTGGCGAAAAACAATGCACATCTGCATTGAGCCATCCTTATTCTTCACTAATAAGATGGGCGCTCCCCACGGTGACATACTAGGACGAATAAAACCTTTCTCCAGCAAATCATCTATTTGTACCTTGAGTTCTCTTAACTCTGCAGGCGCCAGAAGATACGGGGCACGAGAAATCGGAGCTGTGCCAGGCACCAGCTCTATGCTGAAGTCTATCTCCTGCCTCGGAGGAAAACCAGGAATCTCCTCCGGAAACACGTCGGGGAAGTGTCGCACCACGGGAACGTCACTAAGCTGAACACTGGAATAAGAAGACGCATCCAAAGCATAAATCATAAAGCCAGCATTTCCCAAAGACAACAAGCTAAACATCTCCATCGCGGAAACCAACGGAATCTTCGATCGTGAATCCTGGCCGTAGAAGTCCCACTTCTCGCCAGACAAAGGCCTAAAGCGCACAATTCCATTGAAGCAGTCCACGGAGGCCCTATAGTTGGACAGCACATCCATTCCAACTATGCAATCGAAATCCCAAAGCATCAAACGGATCAAGTTTGCTAACAAAACATGCTCACCAAACCACAACACACCATTCAGCAAAACCTCTTGGGAGAACAGGCTCATACCACCAGGGGTAGAAACAGAAACAGCATCATGCAAAGGAATGGTACACAGACCATGCTCAACAACAAACGAATCAGAAATAAACGAATGAGATGCACCGGTGTCAAACAACACACGAGCAGGAAAGTCAAAGACAAGACATGTACCTCCAATCACTCGGCTCGGTGTCTCCTCGGCCTGCTCCCTCGTAACTGGCGTTAACCTGAGCATGCTTGGGTCCTCAGCACATCCATTCCAACTATGCAATCGAAATCCCAAAGCATCAAACGGATCAAGTTTGCTAACAAAACATGCTCACCAAACCACAACACACCATTCAGCAAAACCTCTTGGGAGAACAGGCTCATACCACCAGGGGTAGAAACAGAAACAGCATCATGCAAAGGAATGGTACACAGACCATGCTCAACAACAAACGAATCAGAAATAAACGAATGAGATGCACCGGTGTCAAACAACACACGAGCAGGAAAGTCAAAGACAAGACATGTACCTCCAATCACTCGGCTCGGTGTCTCCTCGGCCTGCTCCCTCGTAATGGCGTTAACCTGAGCATGCTTGGGTCCTGGGAAGAAAGGCTGAGACGACTGCCCAAAGCGCGAAGGGCCAGGCTGATGAAACGGTCTAAACGGAGTCTCACCCATACGGGGCTACTGAAACTGCTGAGAACGGCCCCTAGACTGACCTCCACGACCCTGAGGCTGGGCCGCGGTCTGCTGTGATCCAGCTCACGGACACACTCTCGCAAAATGCCCGTACTGACCACAAAGGTTGCAGGAGCCCTGCACACCTACACACTGCGTGGAAGGATGCTTTCCACCGCAAAAGCCACAAAACTCAGTCCGAGATCCACTGCTACTCGAACTTCCTAAACCGGAAGAACCTGAACCAGACTTTTTCTTGAATTGTTGACCGCGGGGTCGAAACCTCTGGCGGCCGGACTGCTGAGCCACCTGCTGCTGCTGCTGGGGATAATGAGCGGACTGAGAACTCTGAGACGACTGAGCTCCCTGACCAACAGGTCTACCACCCTGCAATGCCTGCGCTACCTGCGCTCTACACGTACGACGGCTCCTCATGCCCTCCTCAATGTTAATAGCACTATCAACGGCCTCAGCATACTACTTGGGCTTGCTCGTCAAGACACTCTGGTACAACTCTTCATTCAAGCCCTCCACGAATCTGGTACTCTTGGCCCTCTCCCGGCCAGCAACATGCGGAACATAAGCCAACAACGCAGAAAAATTGCGAGCATACTCGTGCACAGTCATCGAGCCATGATCCAAAAACTCAAACTCCCGCTCACAGGCAGCCACATACGAATCGGGGATATACTCCTGCCTGAAGGTCTCACAGAAAGTGTCCCAAGTGATACCAACTCCAGTCTCCACTAAGGTACTAGACGCACCTCGCCACCAGCGCTCTGCGACCTTCCTCAACAACAAGGTCACTAACCTCAACCGGAGTTCATCGTCATACTGAGCCCCATCAAAAAGATGAATGACGTTATGGAGCCACGAATCAGCATCCTCACTCCACTCGTCGCCATTAAAGAAAGGAGGGTTCATCTTCTGAAACCGAGCTATAACAACATCCATCCTCTCCACCGGAGCCGGCGGAGCCTCAGCTTCCCCTTCTTCACTACTCTCATGAGTATGACTAGGAGCACTATACTGATCCTCGTTCTGACCTCCTGACTCCTGGTATTGCCCCCTACCTCTACCAAGACGTCTATGCGGCATATAAAATACACTCAACAGGATAAGGAAAAACAGAACAGATACAGCATAGAAAGCATATAGCACAAATATGCAGCACGTAGTCACATAAGTCAAGCACATGCAACACACAACACTGTGCCTAGACTCAAGTGTGATCAAAGGAATTGAGCCAATCCCAGCTTAAGCTCTGATACCAAAAATGTCAGGCCTCGTTCTCTAAACAGAGTAAAAACTCAAACACATGCGGAAGCTTATCAAAAAGTGGGTAAAATTTTCGCTTTTAGGCCCGACGGTTTAAAACATATAATTTAAAATAGAACGATACTCAAAATAAGTTCCCAGTTAACAAACCAACAAAAGCAAGTATAGCATCAATACAAATAAAAGTATCAGACTCCACATCAGAATACAACAACAAAGCACAGGGCATCTCCCCGGCTACTAAACTGATACATACGTATATGCTATACGCTTCTGGGACACTCAACCACCTCCTGGGGCACCGCCAGCTGGGTTACCTCCTCGACCAGCTGTATGATCTGGACAACACAACAGGCAACAAACAAACCAAGCCCCAGAGGGACATGGGGTCAAACCCCAGTACGGAGAGCAAATAAACAGCAAAGATACAGCATAAACTAAAATGCAGATGCTATGCATGAGACACCGGATAACAACAGGAGGCTACGACCAACAAGGGAGACAACGAACTCCAAGCATAGCTACTCGCTCACCAATACCAGGCGCATCAAACACTCAACCTGCTGTTGCCCAACCTATGAACTGTGGTAGTTAGCCACTCGGCGCATAGGGGCTAACACATCCCAGCAGGGAGATGAGAGTGCGGTATTGCCGCTCGCCCTCGCAACCTGGTAAGAAACAACAGCAATACAACAAGGCACAACTGTCGAAGTACCAGGCAAGATATAACTGAGATATGAAATTCAAGTGATGCGAATGCGTGCATGCATATAACAACAAGCAGTAAACACGGGCAGCCATACACGTAAACAACAAACAGCCATCACTGCATTTACTCATGCCAACCTCACGCTGTAACAAGCTCGAATCCTTACCTTAACACTGAGCAACAATTTACCAAATACAAAGCCTGATAATACAGACTCAACCTGTAAAACATACGCAATATACAGGGAATCATCAACTCAAAACTCACGAACAACACACAAAAGCTCACGGTTGGGAGTCCAAAGCTCAACCAGCAAACACTACCCTAATACAACTTAACAGGGAGCTAAATCACAGCTAGGAAACGAGATCTCAACAACTAAACTCGAAAACTACCTGTACGCACAACTCACGGCCGAGAGCAGTAGCCTCGCGATCTCTCCCCAGCGAACACTAGCCTCTGAAACTGGTATAGGGTGAAAGAGCTTTCCAAGAGGAGTCCAACGCTACCTCAAACGTGAAAAACGGTGGCCGGAAATGACGGAAAAGTCACCGGAAAGCTCACGGTGAATAGTGCCAAGGGTTTGAAAAACAGAGAACGAAGTCGAGAGAAATATTTGCTAAGTATGGAATCTTGTGCTCGAAATCGAAGACCAAGTCTTCCTTAAATACATCTCGCAAAACTGGTTAAACTATCCACCGACATAACCAGCAGTCACCAACAATAATTACAACCAGCAGAAGCAACAAAACCAACTGCTGAAATCTCAAACAACGAAAAAAAAATCAAAACGACGTCGTAGAACACTACCTACGACTGGTTCTTAACCAAAAGCTGTACAACCAGACGACTGGTTTAAACATCGCGGGAAATCTCCAAAAGCTGGTACCAGCCGCAACATATAAAACGCAGCGTTGCAACTAATCAAAACGGCGTCGCACCGCTAACATCATCAAATCTGGCCGATAGCTCTCGTGCAATACCAGCTGCAAGCTACAGTAGCGCACAATTCTCTCGCAGCTGGACAACCAGCCGCAACATCCAAACGACGACGTTTCCTCCTCGCGCTACAAGAATGTTGACCCGCGTTGACATCTGCTTCGACTGGACAACCAGCAGGCACGCACGCGACCAGATCTCACACTAGCGCTACACCAGAACGACGTCGCTCCAACTTATCGAAACACTGTCGTTTGGCCCTCAACGAACAAAATAAAACAGCAGCTGGATACAAAACACGCTACCAGCTCTCACTTAGCACCCCTCATGTTAGAGTAGATGCCAGTTCTCACTTAGCACCCCTCATGTTAGAGTAGAATTTCCCCAAATGCTATTTCAGACCAAAAAATGCAAACCAAACTTACAAACAGAGATCTAAATCACCATAAATCTCTAAAAACCGATACAATCCAACAAAAATCTTGATTACAAATCCAGGTCTCACACCCCTCATGTTAGAGTAGATGCCCAACTAGCCAACTGGTGGCGTGTGGGTTTATAGACTCTTGTATATGACAATATTTATATATGATATTCGCATTTATTTATATGGCATTCTTTACTTTCATTGTGTTGTATGATGATTAACAATTGCGTTGAGTAAAGACCTAGAATGCACTATAGTGTATGTTAGATGTGATAGTGGGTATGACGGCTATCATGAAACACATGTAATAGTCACTGTGTATTCTGAATTAGTTCCTAGTCGATCGTCAAAATGAAATGAGGATAAGGCCGCCCGAGCT
>KQ993810.1:5798-22134 GCA_001598015.1 Dorcoceras hygrometricum | reverse complement strand
AGTGATACCTAGGGGATCATGGGGCGATGTTGCTAGACGCTCTTACCATGATCCGATGGGCAAGTCCGGGATTGTGATTCCGGAGCCACAATGGTTGTGGGCCCACGGCTAGCTGTATCCCTGAACCATTGAGGGTCACACAAGTACTGGATTCGAGATTCCCGCACGGAAACTAAGCTCAATGTGTTGAGCACTTGAGGAGGATTTTGGGATTGCGACTTCCTAAAAGTCAACAGGGGTCAAATCGTGATTTTCCGCTGTTGAGGGGCAAAACGGTCATTTTGCACTGGGGTTCTGAAAAATGGTTTTTCAGATCATAGTATTCAGTTTTGGAAATTGAGTCGATCGGTCCGATCTGATCGGCGATCGGAGTTACGATGAAGTCACGGTGATAGGGATGAACCGAATGTTCATCCGTTGGACCCGGGCCCGTTGGGCCGGTCCAAGTCTATTGCTTGTCTACTTAATGTAGACTTAGGCTTAATCATAACACAACTTTTGATACAAACTAAAACCCTAAACCTAGTGTGCTAGACGCCGCCTCCCTCCTCTCAAAAGCCGCCGCCGCCGCCTTGCTTCGCCGGAAATTTGTTCCGGCCAACTTGACGAGGAGAATCCGTCCGAGCCGATCTCGTCAGGCCTTCTAGTGTAGGCTGACGAAGGAGTCTCCCTTCCGGTCGTGGACCTGATTGACGTAATCTACCGCCGCCTACCGTGAAGTGCCGGTTTCCTCGCGAAACTGGTCGGAGCCAGGCACGAGTTGCCAGCAAGGCAATCATCAAAACACCCTATGAATGGTTCATAGCTTTGCATGTTTTGAATTGTATTGATCGTCTCCCGGCCCAATTTTTGTTCTTCCGCTGCCTCGCCGGGAGGCGTGATCCGGATCCGCCACGGTTCCCCCAACACCTCATAAATTTGTTGGTTTCCGTTGTTGTTGATTTGCCGACTGAGTTGTCGTGCCTGAGAATCCTTCACTGAGTCGTGATTTCCTGCTGATTCGTTGTGCCTTGGATTCCGATGTTGTGTTTTTGTTTGCCAGTTGGGTCGTTGTGCTTGTTGTTGATGAGCGTCGGTACCCCTCATGCATTATTTGATAGTTGTATGATGATTTGCTCTTCGTACTGAGGTTTGACCTTGTTTGTTTTCCCTTGGGGCTGCTTTGGCAGTGTGTTGGCCATTGTAGGCCTTTTTCAGGTAGTCAGCTGGTCCGTGATGTGTGACAACTGGTGTAGTCCCAGGCGTGGGTTCCCAGTTATGTATATATATATATATATATGCTATATCGAGTCATTGACAGGGAATGACCTGTGTAGTTTGTTGTATTTGATTTGATTGAGTTGCATGTATATTTTTTGTAGCAGTTGTTGTTGCTGCAGCTTTTGAGTCAAAGCCTATTTTGAGTATAAACTTGTGTTGAATGTTATATTTTTAGTCAGGACGAAAAATAAAAATTTTACCCGCTTTTAAGCTTCCGTGTTTGCGTGTTGTATCTGTGTTTAGAACACCAAGTCTGACACCTTTCCTAACACAAATTGACCTATTCCAAGTAAATAATAATGGTGCTTCACCAGAATTCATGGTCGAAACATACTTGTTGGATCTGTGTTTACATATCAGAATCTTAATTTTTATTAACACAAAACCTGCTAATATCTTACTAACTTGTTGGATACAAACTAACGAATATGGGTATACACTGAATTCGCTCTGTCTTTGAAGAATTTATGCAATGCTTATATAGTAATGGAAATACATTTGAAATCTGAATACTAATCTTCATGAGTCGTGAGTGATGAGTGGATGTCCTTGTCTTCTTTTCTTTTTGAATTTTGTCTTTGTCGGCCACTTTCTTTTGAGTGTCTTGGTGGTTGAGCTATATTCGTCATCTTTTGGTAATGCTTTCTGCTGTTCAAATTGACTTTTGATAATGCTATCTCAAAACCTTGTGCTCCACCCACACCACGCCACCAATTTCAAAAGATTCCTGCACAAGAAAAGCAAGTGGTCCATGACAGCTCAAAAGCAGACTAGCATTATCAAAAGAAGACAATTTCAACTGCAGAATAGCATTATCAAAAGACGACGAATACAGCTCAACCACCAAGACACTCAAAAGAAAGTGGACGACAAAGACAAAATTCAAAATAAAGAAGACAGGGAAATCAACTCATCACTCATGACTCATGAAGATTCGTATTCAGATTTCAAATGTATTTCCATACTATATAAGCATTGTATTATTTCTTCAAAGGCAGAGCGAATTCAGTGTATACCAATATTCATGAGTTTGTATCTGTGATTATCATCTGCAATTTAACTGTAAGATTTAAAGTTTTCAATTAATAAACACCAAGTTTTAATCACTCGGTATATTATGTTATACTTTCATTTTACATTCTTTTTATAATTTAACTTTCGTTGTATGATCCTTCTTCCGTTTTGGTATCATAGCCATATTTCCGAATGATTTTAGATACCTTCAATCTTAGATCACCATTAAAACTTTCATTAATAAATTTTTATTCCCTGACTAGTGATTGGAATTTATGTTGGTAAGTTGTTAGTCCTTTGGTAAGCCTAGGTTGGTGTTCCTAGCATGTGTTCCCATATTACCACACTACTCTTGCGAATTGAGGTTTATCTATAATAGTTTAGATGGCTATAAGATTAAGAAATCTATTCTTTGTAGGATCTAACTCTATATCTCAACATATTTCAATGTTATGAAAATCATATACCTGTAGATTACTCAAACTGGACTATCCCTCAGGAACAGACAGAGAACATATATAAGATAGGTTTTACAGATTTCAAAACTACCTTCTCTGTCAAAACACATGAAGAGACTCTTTCTATACAGGAAGAATCTCAATCTATTTCTCTTCTTAATAACACAATTATTCAAAAATACATTCAAAAAAGTTATAGATACTTAAACTTCGGTTTAATTCAAATAGCAGTTAGACCTTTAGTCCATATTGGAGTTGACACTCCGATTGTAACAACCGGACTTTTCTCAAAAGAAATCAAGAAGATTGGGTTTCAAATAGAAAGACCAAAAAAATTTCGATCTTGATGACATAACTAGTCGTTACTAACTTTCTGGACTAAAGTGTGAATAAACACAACTCATATCTGATGAAGGAACTCAGACGTGAAGAATAAAAAGACGCGGAACTATTACACATCTGAATCATAATAACGTACGTGGAAATAATAGATGTCTGATAGAAATCTGATGATTCAAAAGAAACTGTATACATAGTTAAATATAGAGTCTGTACAGAATTTCTACAAAACAACGAAACTAGAAATCTGATATTACAAAAACTACGACTAGTTTCTGTACAACGAAACAAGGTCTGAAAGGAACAATGAAATCTGATATCCGCGATAAACACATCCTTCCTTTCTGTTCATCTCCCTCCAGCTCCTTACTGCTCATTACCTGCACTCAATGAAAACTAGTGAGCCAAAGGCTCAGCAGGTAAAATCTGGAATAACGAAATCATGCAATAGAACTGGAATCTGAAATTCTGAATAAATAACTGAAGTCTGAATACGCTTTAGAATGAACAAGCGCAATACATATCTAAGAAATCTGATAGAAACTGAAAGCATAAAACATAATCAATTCTGAAATCATTTTCTTTAAACATCTCTAGAGCTGTGATTAAAATCACACTTGCGCTCTTCTTTCTTTTTCTGAAATTATGACAACACTTTAAACATTTTGATCCAATTCGTTTGATCAAACTCCTGATATCAGTCTCTTAGAACTATGGCTCATGGTGAAGGGATATACAGCTCCATCGACCTATACACCTGATCCTTCCTCTGTTGAAAGGGCACACGGTTCGAGCCGCGCACTCACCCTTCCTCTGGGACCCTCTTTCTTGTCATAAATTAAAACATTTTCTAAAACAACGTTCTGCTCTTTCTTTTCTTTCTTAAAATCTGTTTTCTTTCTCTCTTGTACGAATTAATGGTTTTTCTTTTGTCTAATGATGTTCTGGAACTTCAAGGGATTTTTCTGTAAAACTTGCGAAGATGAAAACTGAATAAAAGTTCTCAAATCTGATCAATTAAATCGAATAATTCTTTCGAATGAAGAGGAAATGAATAAGGAATTCAAATCTATGCTTTCTGTCTCAATTGAAGAAGTATTGAAGGCACAGAGGATGAAATCTGAATTAGACATAAGAGTCTCAACGAAGAAGAAACAATTCAGACTTTGGTTGGTCAACTCAGATGTCAACGCAACTCAAACAAGGACTTTAAGTCGTTGAACAAACCAACAGCTGAACGATACCCAACAGCTGATGAACAAAACCAACAACTGAATATGAATTAATACATCAGATGACAACAAACAAAGTCAACAGCTGGTCATGAACTATACAACAGCTGACAACAGCTGAACACATACGAAGGCAACAGCTGAATCATAAACAAATGCAACAGCTGAACATGAAATAGTGCGACTACTGATCGCAACTACTGAACGCAAACACTGTGACAGCTGAAATCTATACTTAGAATATTTCAACCAAGAAATATCAGTCGTGGTATAAGAACCAGATTTCAGACTTAACCACATGAATCAACATGAATAATGATGGATTCCTTTGTCTAAAGAATTCAAAATATCTCAAGAAATTTCTGGAAATAATCGAATAAGCTATTGAAGAAAACTCAAGAAAATACTGGATGAACATCACCAAACCATTTTCTAAAACATTTTCGGATCAAATACAGTAAAACGCAACTTTCATAAAAGCAGAGCATGAACTTTTCTGGTTTTGAAGAACAACCGAAGTTATCTTCCATACTTTAAAATCTCAATAAACATGAAAACAGAACTGAATATATTCTTTCACTGAGTGAGCAAGAAACAGAGTTTACTTGCCTGAATTCTTTAACACAACCGCAGTAGAAATCCAGCCAACCACTAACACTCCGATCGTCTCCTTCAAAAAACTTTAAAAGTCTTTTGTTCGGTTTCTTGAGAGAGGGCAACGCTTAAAAGTAATTTGATTTGAAGATAATGATGCATGAAGCAGCTAACATCCTATATATATATGATTTGTAAATACCTAGAGAAGAAATGCATTTAAATCAATATGCCAAAATCTTCTAAAAGCGTACTCTGTTTTAAAATAAAATGATGCATATGGAAACCAAACGATTTTAGTTAAAACAAAGGATTCGATTGGCTTGCAGGAATTAACTAGACATCTTCTGCAAATTGCATTCCTCACATATGAAATCTTATTCAAACCGAAGGCTGATTAAAGTATAAAATCCAACGTCTGAATCTTTAACATAGTGTGACAACTGATATCACGAAAAGCTGAAACTCAACTCAATATACAATGGAATCTGAATTTACGTAAACATGAAATCTGAAATTTAGCTCTTAAATGATAAAAAGCTAAACAATACATATCTGAAATCTGAAATTCAATTGAATCAAGAGTTGAATAGAATAGCATTGTAATCCCTCAATCTCATAACTTTCTAATTTGTGGCCTCTAAAATATCTGGGCATTACAATCTTCCCCCCTTAAAAGAATTTCGTCCTCGAAATTTCTTACTTGAAGAGATCTGGGTAGCTTTCTACACATCAATTTTACTTTCCTACATAATTTCTCTTTCAGTGTGATTTACCCACTGCATCTTAATCATAGGGATAGTTCTATTCCTTAACTTATGGTTTTCTCTTAAAAGAATCTTTACTAGAACTTCTTCATAAGTTAAGTCTAACGCTACTTGAATAGGTTCCTATCTGAGCATCGAATTCAACTATAAGAGACGCATCGCTGAAATGAAATCAGACACAACAAAGTGGAACAATATTTGGAAACAAAACAGATCTTTTACTGTTCACCAACATATATATATACAAACAGACGTGACTCTGAAACAGATGTAGTAAATGAAACGATGTCGTTTGCACAACATACATATGAACAGTGCAACTGCTGGTCAAAATGATGGAATGCAACGGCTGATTATGAACAGCTGAAAATGTAAACTGACTGAATTTTAAATAATGAAATTCAAATCGCTGACATAGAAAACGAAATACTGAATAAGAACTTGGTGTTGCAACATCAAACGACAGCTACGCTATCAGCTGTTGTCTATCAAAACAGACTTTATACTGATTCGACTAACAACTACCGATTACATAGCGTCAAGTTCCGATATTACCATCCACCGGAAGATGAACAATCATAAACATATGGGAATCAAACTCGAACTCCTCACGGCGAAGCACTGGTCTGACGAAACTCTTGCCTAACAATTCCTGGAACTGATCTTTTAATCCTTTCATTTTTCTTAGGGGCAATCTATACAGAGGCTTAAAAATTGGAACAGCTTCTGGTACCAAATCAATAGTAAACTCTAACTCAAAGGGATCTGAACACAGTACTCTACTTCTATCTCTTCTAGGTTAACTATCAATTTCTTAACAAACCTATCTGATACAAAAAAAAAAATAAGTTATACCAGAATCTAATAATGGTATTGTAAACATATTGGCAACAAAATCTAACCCGTCGCTACCAAGGTATCTGCTGGAGTTTCTTTAGCTGTCATTATATAAGCTCTACTAGTGATAAGTGGTCGGTTCTGGGAACAATCTCTAGACATGTGGCCTGGCTTGCCACAGGTATAACACATCTTCTGGCCAAAAAGACACTGGCCTGTATGGTTTTTCTTACAAGTTGGACATGGAGGCCTAATCCCTAAATTAGGGACAGCAGAGATAGGCTGAACAACTATTGGTCATTTTTCTTGAGACTCCTGCTGGTTATTATTCGGTTTCTTATTTTGCCTACGGTCCTTCTGTTGGAAAGCTTGTCTTTTCAACTGTCTCTATTCTTCGATTGCTTTCCAGTCTTGTTCTGCCCGTAGGGCCTTATTCACAGCTGATCTATAATCTACGGGTTCTGCCAATCCAACATCATGCCTAATCATCGGCTTCAAACCATCAACAAAATGTTGTAGCTTAATATCTGCATTTGCCCCAATCAAAGGAACGAAATAACAACCTCTCTCAAGTTTGCGGATATAATCCCGCATAGACATCTCTCCCTGCTTAAGAGTTAAAAACTCACTCCGCAACTATTGTCTTACATCCACCGTGAAGTATTGTTCATAGAACACTCTCTTAAACTCTTCCCAAGTAATAATTTCCAAGTCTACTGTTAACTTGGCTCCTTCCCACCATATCATGGCATCTCCTCTCAGCATGTAAAATCGCACACCGAGGTCTTTCTAGTTCGGTCAGCTGCAGATAATCATTCCATCAGATTCACTATCTCCTTCTATAAAACTCCTTATTCCTCTACCTCGTCTTGACATATCTGTAAGGCTAGACCAAATCCACCACAATTTCTATATGAGAGATTACTTTATGCTAGAACATGAATTAAAACTCACAAATTTATAAGCGGCTGGAGAGATCTGCTCAGAATGGAAGTGTGTTTATCTCAAGGACCATGCTCTGATACCAACTGTAACGATCGGACTTTTCTCAAAAGAAATCAAGAAGATTGGGGTTCAAATAGAAAGACCAAAAAAATTTCGATCTTGATGACATAACCAGTCGTTACTAACTTTCTGGACTAAAGTGTGAATAAACACAATTCATATCTGATGAAGGAACTCAGACGTGAAGAATAAAAAGGCGCGGAACTATTACACATCTGAATCATAATAACGTACGTGGAAATAATAGATGTCTGATAGAAATCTGATGATTCAAAAGAAACTGTATACATAGTTAAATATAGAGTCTGTACAAAATTTCTACAAAACAACGAAACTAGAAATCTGATACTACAAAAACTACGACTAGAGTTTCTGTACAACGAAACAAGGTCTGAAAGGAACAATGAAATCTGATATCCGCGATAAACACATCCTTCCTTTCTGATCATCTCCCTCCTACTCCTTAGTGCTCATTACCTGCACTCAATGAAAACTAGTGAGCCAAAGGCCCAGCAGGTAAAATCTGGAATAACGAAATCATGCAATAGAACTGGAATCTGAAATTCTGAATACTAACTGAAGTCTGAATACACTTTAGAATGAACAAGCGCAATACATATCTAAGAAATCTGATAGAAACTGAAAGCATAAAACATAATCAATTCTGAAATCATTTTCTTTAAACATCTCTAGAGCTGTGATTAAAATCACACTTGCGCTCTTCTTTCTTTTTCTGAAATTATGACAACACTTTAAACATTTTGGTCAAATTCGTTTGATCAAACTCCTGATATCAGTCTCTTAGCACTATGGCTCATGGTGAAGGGATATACAGATCCGTCGACCTATACACCTGATCCTTCCTCTGTTGAAAGTGCACACGGTTTGTCAGCGGCGCACTCACCCTTCCTCTGGGACCCTCTTTGTTGTCATAACTTAAAACATTTTCTAAAACAACGTTCTGATCTTTCTTTTCTTTCTTAAAATCTGTTTTCTTTCTCTCTTGTACGAATTACTGTTTTTCTTTTGTCTAATGATGTCTGGAACTTCAAGGTATTTCTCTGTAAAACTTGCAAAGATGAAAACTGAATAAAAGTTCTCAAATCTGATCAATTAAATCGAATAAGTCTTTCGAATGAAGAGGAAATGAATAAGGAATTCAAATCTATGCTTTCTGTCTCAATTGAAGAAGTATTGAAGGCACAGAGGATGAAATCTGAATTAGACGTAAGAGTCTCAACGAAGAAGAAACAATTCAGACTTTGGTTGGTCAACTCAGATGTCAACGCAACTCAAACAAAGACTTTCAGTCGTTGAAAAAACCAACAGCTGAACGATATCCCAACAGCTGATGAACAAAACCAACAGCTGAATATGAATTAATACATCAGCTAACAACAAACAAAGTCAACAGCTGGTCATGAACTATATAAAAGCTGACAACAGCTGAACACATACGAAGGCAACAGCTGAATCATAAACAAATGCAACAGCTGAACATGAAATAGTGCGACTGCTGATCGCAACTACTGAACGCAAACACTGCAACAGCTGAAATCTATACTTAGAATATTTTCAACCAAGAAATATCAGTCGTGATATAAGACCCAGATTTCAGACTTAACCACATGAATCAACATGAATAACGATGGTTTCCTTTGTCTGAAGAATTCAAAATATCTCAAGAAATTTCTGGAAATAATCGAATAAGCTACTTCGATGGAATTTTTGAAGAAAACTCAAGAAACTACTGGATGAACATCACCAAACCATTTTCTAAAATATTTCTGGATCAAAATACAGTAAAACGCAACTTTCATAAAAGCAGGGCATGAACTTTTCTGGTTTTGATGAACAACCGAAGTTATCTTCCATACTTTAAAATCTCATATAAACATGCAAACAGAACTGAATATATGCTTTCACTGAGTGAGCAAGAAACAGAGTTTACTTTCCTGAATTCTTTAACACAACCGCAGTGATCGTCTCCTTCGAAAAACTTTAAAAGTCTTTTGTTCGGTTTCTTGAGAGAGAGCACCGCTTAAAAGTAATTTGATTTGAAGATAATCATGCATGAAGCAGCTAACATCTTATATATATATGATTTGTAAATATCTAGAGAAGAAACGCATTTAAATCAATATGCCAAAATCTTCTAAAAGCGTACTCTGTTTTAAAATAAAATGATGCATATGGAAACCAAACGATTTTAGTTAAAACAAAGGATTCGATTGGCTTGCAGGAATTAACTAGACATCTACTGCAAATTGCATTCCTGACATCTGAAATCTTATTCAAACCGAAGGCTGATTAAAGTATAAAATCCAACGTCTGAATCTTTAACATAGTGTGACAACTGATATCACGAAAAGCTGAAACTCAACTCAATATACAATGGAAGCTGAATTTACGTAAACATGAAATCTGAAATTTAGCTATTAAATGATAAAAAGCTAAACAATACATATCTGAAATCTGAAACTCAATTGAATCAAGAGTTGAATAGAATAGCATTGTAATCCCTCAATCTCATAACTTTCTAATTTGTGGCCACTAAAATATCTGGGCATTACACCGATTTATTAGATCTTATAGATAAGAGGCTGAAGAGATACCAAACATCTTTTCTGTCCATGATTCAAACCAATATATGTAACGGTCCAATTTATTTTAATTGTTCTCCAAAATTTTCTGTAGATCTTACAGATCCAATGATTTAAGATTCTTTAATCTTAGATATTCATATCCAGGGTGATGAATTTCATCCCTGTAAAAACTTTGCAATAATATATCGAGACTAGTTCAGACTTTTATCCTCCTCAACTTAACCCAAAATATAACAGACTTCCTTCTTCGAAAGAAGAAACTGTTCTGTTACAAATTGATGTTGTAAGACCTATGATTTTCACTCCAAAAAGACTGAAATGGAATTAAATCACTAATACCCAACATAAATACTTCCCAAATACCCAGAAACATAAAACGCCGAGATATTTCAAAAATTATATAAGAAGAAGACGGTAAAATAACAATCAAGTTTAATAATCCTACAAAAAATCATCATCCACAACTATCTAGATCACAATCTTCAAGACATTCCTTTTCCAATTTATCTCGAAATACCACAAAATACGAATTTGTAACCCCCAATCCGAATCCGAAACCAAGGTCAGGACCTTCAACTCTACGTCTAATTCACCTTCAATATCTAATATTATGGTCATATCCTCAGATAAAGAATTTCATCCCGATTTTGAATATTTAAATGAAAATTAACAAGATAAATTCCATAATGTAAAACGAATATGGTATGATAAATTAGACCCTGAAACCCAACAACATATTCATATTGAATGGATACACAAAATGAAAAGTATCAAATCAAATATTCCATTTTATACTTTCTTAACAGTATTCTTATACGCTAAAGGCTTAATGACTTTCAACATAAATTTGTCATACAAGTCAATACTAGTCTTCATAAGAAATGGACATTCATCAACAATGATTCTGTTTCTGCTGTTCATCCTCCTCTACAAACTTTAAAACTTCAAACGGCAATGGGTGTAGGCACAAACGATCCTTTCAAATCAGGATGCAGTGACAAAGAACCTGTTAATTCAGAAGACATTAATAAAATCTTGCAACAAAATAACTATTCCAACCAAATACTTAAAACCATAGCTACTCACGTCGATCATATTTCTAATAATCTCAACCACACTCCAAATAATCGAAACTCCACATTTAATGAAACGGCTAAACCTTTCTTCCGAACAAAAATAATCCCCTCAGAAAAAGAAAAGAAAATCATCTTTCAAAATAATACTAATAATATTCTCAACAAATTTTCAGCTAAACGCACGAAAATTGGAACCCCAGGTAGTAAAATTAATTGCGTAGAAACCAATCATGAACAAAGTGATGAAGGAAACTCCAAGTACTGATGTCTCAGAAGATGAATCTTGAGATGATGTCATCTTCTTGAAAATCCCTTCGAGGATGACAACGAACAAATTAACAAAATCTTTCACAAACGAAGACGATTTAATACAAATAATACACGTAATTTGTCAGGTCCGGTGTACGAAACAGATATTAAACACGCAAACTCAACTGCGGAAGCATTAAAAGTGGCTAAAATTTTTCGCTTTGACCTGACTTAAAAAACATAATTTCAAAATACATTTATACTCAAAATATTGATTTTACAACGACCAAAAGCTGCACACAACAGCTACGAATACAGCAGACACCAGCATACAAAGCCAACAGAAAACCAAATCTAGTTACAACAGTAGCACCGGGCATTCCCCGACAACAACCAATACAAAATAAACCTGGAAAACCTGAATGGCACACAACAAAAACCAAACAATCCCCAAAGGGAGAGGGGTCAAACCCCAGTACGGAGAGCAACATAAAACAGCAGGTAGATAGAACGAGTTAAAAATGATATGCGATTCATGAGAACAGGAGGGTCAAGGAATCCCAAAGGAACTGTACACAGCTGGACATCAGAGATAGGAGTGGTCATCGAACGTGTGAGAGAATGGGAATTACCCGGCCGCTCAATCACACACGGTACCAGACACAATACAAAACAGTGATGGCCGCAACTCATGCAGAGAATGGGAGCTACCCAGCCGCTCAATAACACGCAGTACCAGCAACAAGCTAGAACGGAAAGGCCATAGTACATGTGAGAGAATGTTAGCTACCCAGCTGATCAATCACACGCATCCTGTCAACACGAGTTAGCTCAACAGTGAAAGACAGCATATCATAGGTTCTCACAGCAGGCTGCTAGCACATGATCGCAAGGAATAGAGCGAAAAAACATGTCATGCATGTATGCATAAGAACAGATTGCAAGATATCACACAACAGAACAAATGAAAGCAATATAATAGAACCAACAGCATACGCGCTGCTCAACATAACAACACATGCTCATTTATACACAAGCCTATCTCAAAGCTGTAAATATAAGCTCACATCCATTCCTTAGCTTCTGTGCTACAATTACCACAACAGGGGTCCCGAACAACTCAATTTAGCACTCGGAAGCACTAACTATGCGGAAGAACAATTCAGTTGGAATACGAACCGACAACGCACAGTAACGTCTTTGCGTCCACTCTTCTAGCCCACCAAATCCTTTAAAAGTGGTATAGAAAGAAGCTTCTTGGAAAGGAGAACTCAACGCTACCAACCTTGATCAAATCTGCATCATCTACCGCCAGGAGTCAGAGGAGATAAGGTTCAGTGAACAGTAAGGGTTTTGCTACAGTAGAGGGTAAGTTTACCGGGAGAGACATTTTCTAAGTTTTGGAAAGAATGGCGTTCACACGGTCAATGTCCTATATATATATAACTTAAGTGCGCCGTGATCAGGTGAACAGTAGCCACCGACAGCTCGGGGTCCAAACTAATATCAGTTCGGGCATAAACCAGCACACTGTCTTCTCTCTCAGCTGGTATACGTCATCAAGTTTGTGCTACCAGAACAGATCACACACCCGGTCTGTTATCCCAATACAGATCGCAACGCACGCAAAAGCTCACTGCTATAGAACATATTACGCCTTGGCCAGCTCACGCGGACCATCCAGCTAGCTCCTATGCTGGTATCACTTAAACGACGTCGCGCCGCACCTCAGCTCGGGACAACTAGATCATGCGCAAGAAGACCAGCTTGCACACTTTCAGCTCTTGCCAAAGCTGATACCCATGAATCGTGCCGGTCTACACTAAACCCTCGAACCATGCCGGTCCGCAGTACTACCAGATTTCGTCCCTCAAAGCTGGTTTCTCCCAAAACGACGTCGCTCAGTTACCAACTCAGAATATCCTACATAAAGTACCCAGAATAACTTGAGACAACCCTTTATAAACATCCAACCATCCAGCTCGGACCGTTCTACAAAAACTAACCCAGAGCTGATCCATGCACAGACCAGCTCACGCCCGATCAATTACCCAAATCAATTGTTAACCATCCAGACCTCACATTTCTCCCCCAGTAAAAAGTATTTCGTTCTCGAAATCAAACAACAAACTCTAGAATCGATCAAAACCACAGCCGCAGAAATGTCACCACAACACCAAAACTAAGAATACGCAAAACAACTATGCACAGCAGTTCTAAACCACACAGAACAACTACTAACCAGTGGTTTAAGTTAAATGGGAAAAACAACATCCAGAATTCTATCTATGGAAGCTAGTAAGATGCATACTGAAATAGATGAGGCCCCTCACGCTGCATCTTCTTCGCTAACTCCCATTGAAACTGTAACGATCGGACTTTTCTGAATGGAATTTAGAAGTTTTGGGGTTCGAATTGAAAGACCCAAAAATTTCAATTCTTAATAACAAACAGCCGTTACTAAATTTCTAGGCTGAAGTGTGAATAATCACAACTCAAATATGTTGAAGGAACTCAGATGTGAATAATAAAATAAAAGAAATGCGGAACTAGTACACATCTGAATAACAACGCGTACATTAAAATGATAGGGATCTGATGATTCAAAAGAAACTGTATACATAGTTAAAGATAAAGTCTGTACAGAATTCCTACAAGACAACAAAACTACGACTGAGGGTTCAATACAACAAAATCTGAAACAGAAAAGAAAGATGAAATCTGATGTCCATGATAAACACCTCCTTCCTTTCTGTTCATCTCCCTCCAGCTCTTTACTGTTCATTACCCGTACTCAATGAAAACTAGTGAGCCTAAGGCCCAGTAGGTAAAATCCGGAATATCTAAGGCACATAACCACATGCAAAACGATATCTGGTACATAACTGGAATCTGAATACGCTTAACTACGAATAAACGAAAAACAATAACTGAGGAATCTGAAAGATCTGAATGCATAAAACAATAACCAGTTCTGAAACATTTACTGTACTTCGTAAACGAAGCAGCTTTAAACTTTTCTGCAGAGCTGTGATTAAAATCACACTTGCGCTCTTCATTCATTTTCTGAAATTATGACAACACTTAAACATTTGGTCCAATTCGTTTGATCAAACTCCTGATATCAGTATTAGTATAAAGCTCATGGTTGAAGGGGTATACAGATCCGTCAATCCGTAATCCTGATCCTTTCTATTTGAAAGGGCACACGGTTCGTCAGCCGCGCACTCACCCTTCCTTTGGGGACCATTTTTTGCCAAAGTCATAACTTAAAACTTTCATAAACATAATCTTTCTGCTCTTTCTTTTCTTTTGTAAATCTGTTTTCCTTTTATCTTAGTACGATTTACTGGTTTTGTTTGATAAATGATGTTCTGGAACTGTATAAGGATTCTCTGAAATGCTTGCAAAGATGAAAACTGAATAAAAACTACTACTTGAATCTGTCAATTGAATCGGATAATTATTTCGAATTGAAGTGGAAATAACAAGGAATCTGACTCTGGAATTTTTGCTATTAATTGTAAATAAATGGAGAAATGAACAGGTAACATCTGACTGAATATAACGTTACAAGGAAGAAGAAACAATTCAGCTGTCAGCTGGTCAACTCAGACGTCAACGTTGTTTAAACGAAGGAACTCAGCTGTTGGTAAAACGAAATACTTCAGATGTCAGTTGGTCAACTCAGTAGTCAACACAACTTAACAAAGAGATTCAGACGTTGAGCAATCCAACATCTGAACACCAACTAAAAAAACATTTGAATACAAAGTACGGTAACAGCTGAATATTATTAACGCGATAGCTGAACTCAAACGAATGCAACAGCTGAACACAAACTAATACAACATCCGACAACAGCTGAACAAGAACAATGCAACAGCTGAAAGCCACACGTAGAATTTATCCAACATAGAATATCAGTTGTGGTTTAAGAACCAGATTTTAGACTTAACCAGGTGAATAAAGCGCTTACCACTAGGCCAAAAGCTATAGCTGTTAGCCAAGGTGCAACTTTATTTACTTATAATGTGGCAGCACAGAGTGCACCTATTGTGTGCGTTAGGGTTGGGCTGTTAGGCCCATGAGTAAGGGGAGGTGCGTGTCTAATTGACGGTGCTGTCTCAATTCCCTTAGATATCAGTCTTACCCTTTCCCTACCGCCGGCCCTATCCCTAGCAGATGTTGGGGAACAACGGTGTAGGATCCGGATCCCGCCTTCCGGGGCACAGCGGAAAACAAAATTGCCCGGGAGACGATCAATACAATAAAATTCAAACACAATACGAACCATTCATAGGGTGTTTTCGTTGATTACCTTGCTGGAAACTCGTGCCTGGCTCCAACCGGAATTACAAGAACGCCGGCTCTTCACGGTAGGCGGCGGTAGATTCGTCAATCAGGTCCACGACCGGAAACGACCTCCCTCCGATCAGCCTGCACTATAAGACTGATGGATTTTATCACCAACGGATTCTCCTCGAAAAGTTGGTCGGAACAAATTTCGGCGAGGGGGGGCGGCGGGGGCGGCGGCGGAATTAGAGAGGAGGGGGCGGCGGCTTTTTAGAGCTAGGGTTAGGGTTGCATTAGTTGTAATGTTATGAATTATGAAGCCCTAGTCTACCTTAAGTAGATTAGTGACGGACTTGGACCGGCCCAACGGGCCCGGGTCCAACGAATGAACATTCGGTTCATCCCTATCACCGTGACTTCATCGTAACTCCGATCGCCGATCAGATCGGACCGATCGACTCAGTTTCCAAAACTGAATACTATGATCTGAAAAACCATTTTTCAGAACTCCAGTGCAAAATGACCGTTTTGCCCCTCAACAGCGGGAAATCACGATTCGACCCCTGTTGACTTTTAGGAAGTCGCACTCCCAAAAATCCTCTT
>KQ993809.1:249239-286209 GCA_001598015.1 Dorcoceras hygrometricum | reverse complement strand
TGACACCCGAACCCAACGGGGCCATTAGAATTGGGGTAAATGAAAAATTTCAAATACAAGAAGGGCTAAAAGAAAATTTGTTATAAGCTGCATCTCTTATAACTCAAAGGAAATGAGACACAAAACAAATCGAAGATCAGCAGATACTCAAATTTGCGCGCTACTGCTAAAACATATGCGGAAAACAGGGTATTTCATATAACTTTGCAATTGTGGTTTACAACAGCTGCTATTCGAAATAAATATACAACCATTGCTACTGATTTAATACAGCACAACCTAATCAAAACAATACAACTATGACACGGAAAACGTAGGCCTTGGATAAACACAACGCCACCCATCTGCTGATTCAAGTTCCACCTGCTGTTCCTCCGCAAGGCAAGGAAAAGTGCTAACACGATTATATAAATGAATAGTACCAGTCGCAGGACTAATACCAGCTAGAATGAACTTGAAATTTTCCTAACATTTCTGGAAATGAATTCGAATCCTCAGTTCATATAAAACTTCATAAGCTTTCTAAAAAAAACATACTGGAAGCATTATAAACATCAAAACATCATTTTCGAACCCATCTTTCTTTCCTTATCATGTCTAAATCATTTCAAACATGAACTTTAAATATATCCATAACATACAGGCACGTAGATCCAATAAAACACAATATATACTTCAAATGGTGTAGAAAAGATCAGCTTTTACGTGCCTTGATTTGAAGCTTTGCAACTTCAGCTAATTCCTGCAGAATCCTCCCTTTTGAGCAACACACAATTTCTTCTGGAAATTTCTTTGAAGAAACACTTTAAAACTTTTCTTTGCAAATGATACAAATCTTACTTTAGAAACAAGTATTTATATGAAAGGGATTAGTGGCAAGCTACTTGTGAAATCAAGCATGACACACTCCTAAAAGTTGTAAAATTCCCTCCATATTATTTTAATTTGTAAAACACCAAACCCTTTTCAAAAGAAATCATTTTACCTCCTTAAACATTTTACAATCAATTTCAAACCAACTTGTGCATTGCTCTTTGGAGTTACCTGCTGGTACTAGCCGCAGCGCACCATTACCTGCTGATATCAACAATTCAGCAGATACATAATATTTAAAATTGCCAATTGACACATATGATTAATAGAATGCATAAATGTGGTCCTATGGATTTTGGGGCGTTACAGGTTTGATCTTCCTTACGACGATCTCGTTAAGCAGTGGGAAGCTGAACGTCCAGTGGTCACTGCGAGTGACACTGATGAAGACATAGCAACTGTGGATGTTGCCCCTGCTGATGGAGATCAGCAGGTCCAAGAATCTGTGGCTCCAATCTCTGCAGATGATACGCTCAGTGCTGATGAGCAAATGTCGCTGGATGATATTCTTTTGACAATTCCAGTTGATATTCCTCTACCCTCTTCAAGCATGGAGATTACTAAGATTACGATGGGCAAATCAATAAAGATTCCAGGCGTTTCTAAATGGACCTGGTTTCTGAAAAGCCTTCCTCGCATTCCTGCTGAAGATAAAGGGAAGGAAGTTTTGGTGGAGAAAAACCCTGTTAAGGGCAATCCTGCTAAAGAGCATTATTCTTTGATTTGTGCAGACATCGAATTGCTTGTGAATTTGCGGGCACAGGTAATGATATTCAAGTAATTGAGCTGCTTTCGGACCTCTATCTTTCTTTCTTGGAGGAGTTGGCGAAGGAGGCGCGAGCTCATAATCTTATCTGGAACAAGCCCTGCTGCTCTAAAATTTTTGAAGGGAGCCCACGCGATCGAGGTGCTGTAATTGCCAGAACCAACTCAAATACTCGATCGTCGTGCTGGATTAGGACAATGATTTTGGTTGATGGATTGTGGACGGTGGAGCTTTGTGCTGATAAGTGGGTTAAAATTCCCCGGAAGGTTATTTCTACTGAAGTTCCTCGTCAGCGGCAATTTGATGACACTCTACCTTCAATGAGTGTGTTTTTTAGGATGATGGAGAAGAGATGGGCGGATGTTTGCTTGGAGGTGACTAATTTTTGTGCTTATCGAAGATTATTACCAGTTGGCTCCATCAACTTCTGTAGAGCTTTAGATTGTTGAGACCGATTCTTGTTTTGCCTCTCGCCAGCCGACAGTATTTACTCTTTGTTTGTCTCAGTTTTGCACAATTCACATTCAGTACAGTTTGTTTAGCAGCTTATCTACAGCCGATATTTCAGAGTTTCTTTCGTCTATTGCTTTGGATCGAACAGCTTTTCGTAGTGTACAGATTGCTCAGTCAGTTGTTCTGAGTGTACAGCTCTCTTTGGATCAGCGTCCATCTTCTCCTATCTCTCCTGATAGTTCTTCTTCTTTGCGCTTTGATCAGACAGATATTGATGCTACCGCGTCTTCTCGCCCTCCTATTTCTCAAGATCTCTCTGTTGCTTTTGCTGATCTTCAAGCCAATCTTTTGGAGCAAATTTTTGACTATCAAAGTGGCCTTTCTTCAAAGCTACATAAAATCGAGCAGAGCGTGTGTGACTCCCTGAGGGATCAAGCAGATATATTCAGAAATTTATCTCAGGGAGCACGACAAGAAGTCCGCACTCTCGATGATGTCCACACTATTCACTTCAATGAATTTCGCAAAAATGTCCTAGCTCAGAATGCTTCTATTTTTCAAGGACTAGCGGATGTTCGTCAAGAAGTGCAAGCTGTTAATGCCAAAATGGACATCATGGCCTCTCGCATAAATGCTATTCAAAAGGATGCTGAGGCTACCAAGGAAGCCCTTTCCCACCAGCTTCTTGAATTCCAAAGTTCAGCACAGGAAAATCATAATGTTATTCATGCCCAGCTAAGTGAACTTGTTGATTATATTCATAGGGGCAGTGCTGACAAAAAGGGGGAAAGTGGCAGCCGAGGACTTCAACAGCCTGCGAGTACTCAAATTGAAGGCAGTGCTGTGACTCCAACTTTTGAGCAAAGAGTTGAAATGGCTAAGCGACGCATTGTTCATACAGTGCTGGATGCTGACAGAGATGCAGTGGAGCGAGACAGAGAAAGACGAAGAAGGGAAGCAAGGTCGTTGAAGAGAAGAAGAAAAGATTAGATTTTCTTTTTCTGCTGATAAATTTTTGTACACATCCTATGTACAATTTTTGTTGGTTAATAAAATTTGTTTTCCAGCAGATAGTGTGCAATTTATTTTTGCATATCTTTTGTCTCGGCTGCTGAAGTTTTGTCATCACCAAAAAGGGGGAAATTGTTAGAACAATATTTATAAGTTTTGGTGATAACAAAAATAAGACAAGTTGCAATTGGACAATCAGTTGTCGCATTCTACAGGAGATCGTTTTATCTATCTACAGTGGTAATTCAGCAGTTGGAGTATTCGTGAGAATTCAGCAGATGGTATGCGTTCAGCAGTTGAACGGTTTGAGTAGTTCAGAAGATAGATTCATCAAGAGCGATCAGCGAGTACCGATTTGAGTCTTCAGCGTGTTTTGATAAGAATTGGTATACGACAGCGTTTTGATAAGTTAGAACGACGTCGTTGGAGTGCACAGTTTCGCATCAGCAGATGAAGTAATCAGCAGAAGCATTCTTAAAGAGTTCAGCAGTTGGTTAAGTATATTTGTTGAATATTGCGAAAAGACAGCGTTTGGTTTAGTTGGTACGACAGCGTATTGATTGTTTTGAAAATTTCAGCAGAAGTATTGTTTCAGCAGTTGGCTACATGTTGTTAACCAGCAGATGCTTTACAAAGATAGCAAAACGGCGTCACTTAAATAAGTTGACACGACATCGTTTTATCGCTTAAAAGGAATCAGCAGATGGAAAAACGCATATGCATATCAGCAGGTGAATTCTTCTAAGCGTTTTTCCAGTCGAAGTTATTGACAACGACGATGGATGTAAGTGCTGGTTACCAAACTTATTTCAGGCGCAAGCTCAAAGTGATTCAAATACGATCGTTTGCTCATAAGGAAAAGATTTGTTGGATCGTACAGTTGCCTGGAATGAAGGAGACAAGTTAGGTACTATTTTGGGTAAATAGTACAGTGTACAGAGGCCGTTTTTCCATGATTTCACAGATATGGAAAGAAGACAAACTGGCTCTGTGGATGAGCAGTTTACCTTGCAGTGAAGCAGGAATTACGGTGTACGATTTTGGCAGTAATTCAAACGGGATTCATTTCCTTTGGAGAATTAATATGACCGTTGCAGTCGAAGCCTATAAATATCAGCAGCGGTGTTGAAGAAGACACACTTCGCTAATTATCTATTGCTGTAACGCTGCCAAAATCTCTACAGAGCTTTCACTTTGTTCATATCTTCAAAAAGCTCAAGACCCGAAGAACTTATCGTTTGATCTTCATTAGAAATACCTTCGAGTCAATCTTATGGTTGTTCATTGTTGAAACCAGAAGAAGTATTGTAAAGCGCTAGGAGTTCTCGTAGCTGCGGGTTACGGGATCGGGTGTTTGTAGAAAGGCTACTCACATCAAAGTCTTTTAGTGCTACCTTCCGAGGAGGAAGAAGGGGAGACGTAGGATATTGATATCCGAACTTCCAGAAACAAACTCTTGCCTCAATCTTTTACTTACGCATTTATTTAGTGTTTCACTTTGTTCATTGTTCACAAACCAATCAGCCTATTTCCGCACATATATTGTTGGCTGAGAAGTTTGCATAAAACTGAGATCCAAACATTTTAAAAGAGTTTTGAAATAGAAAAATCGAAGGAGTTCATTCAACCCCCCCCCCCCTTCTGAACTCCTATTTGCTTAGTGATCCTATTTCCGGGGACCATCAGACCGACTCACCAAATCTGCTCACTTCTTACCAGTCAAGACAACTTACGATGTGAGCAAATACGCTGAGCTGTATATAAGAGAAATAGTAAGATCCATGGTATCCCAGTTTTGATCGTATCTTACAGAGATCCAAGATTTACGTCAGCTTTCTGGAAGAGTTTACACAGATCTTTGGGTAATAAGTTGACTTTTAGCACAGCCTTTCCCCCTAGACAGATGGTCAATCAGAAAGGGTGAATCAGATACTGGAAGATCTACTCAGAGCTTGTATCATAGATTTTTCAGAGAGCTGGGAATTGAAGCTACCATTGGTGGAATTCACGTACAACAATAGCTTCCAAGCATCGATTCAGATGGCCCCTTACGAAGCCCTCTATGGCAGAAAGTGCAGAACACCCATTCATTGGGATGAGATAGGAGAGCGATCTGGCTTGGGACCGGATATCGTAGAACAGACCGCTGAAGCTATTAAAAAGATAAGAGATCGATTGAGAACAGCTCAGAGCAGGCAAAAGAGCTATGCTAATAACAGACGCCACGAACTAAGTTTTGAAGCTGGAGATCATGTATTCTTAAGGGTAGCACCGATGAAAGGTGTAATGAGATTTGGGAAGAAGGGTAAGCTCAGCCCAAGGTTTACAGACTAGCATTGTCCCCACATCTATCCTCAGTGCATAACGTTTTCCATGTATCAGCTTTGAGGAAATATGCTCCTAACCCGTCGCATGTGTTGAGCTATGAACCAATCCAGCTTGCTCCAGATCTGAGTTAAGCAACCAGATCTGAGTTATGAAGAAAGACCAGAGAGGATTCTTCATAGAGAGAATAGAAAATTAAGAAATCATAACATCCCAATTGTTAAAGTTCAGTGGTCTAACCAATCAGAGCGGGAAGCAATTTGGGATACAGAAGCTGATATGCGTAGTCTCTACCCAGAGCTGTTTGGTAAGTAAATTTCGAGGACGAAATTTCAGTAACGAGGGTAGAGTTGTAGCGCCCCAAAATCCATAGGACCACAATTGTTAGTCTTTTCATTCTAGAGCATCCAGATTTCAGTTCAAGCTAGCATTAGTTATATAAGCTGATTTCTTTCTTTTCTTCCAGCTTAGAAGCACGGCCAGATGGTTTCTAGAAGGATTTCGCCCCAAACACAATCCCGAGCTGGAGCAGTTTTCTTTAATAAAATGATTTCGGATGGAAGATTTGTTTTATAAAAATGGGGTAGCAAATTTACAAATTAAAATAGTAGTAGGGAGTTTTTATCAATTTTGCAAGGATTTGGTAAGCTAACCATGACGAATCATTGTACCTTTTGCCTCATAAATCATTGATCCCATATATGATTGTTTACGTGAGTTTAGAACTCATTTTGTTTACAAGAAAATCTTTTAAAAACCAGAAGCTCGCAGAGTTGTGCTTGAGAAGATTTCCAGCCAAGACCATCTGTTCGTTGCGGTTCTCAGTTCAGGCAAGTAAAGTTGATTCTTGCTACATCTGGAAAACATATATTTTTGTTTCGTTGTTTTCTGCGTGTGCTTGCCTGATGCATATTTCAGTTCAGCCAGTTCATGTTCATGTTTAAGCTATTCATTGCTTTGATGTTTTAGTTTTGAGAAAACTCACCAGTTATCTTTTAGCCAGTAGTTGTGTTTTTAAAATATTGAGTTATACAGATACCAGATAATATAAGCCAAGAGAAGCTCTGTTTTCTGGCGTGCTGTAAAAGTTGTGGAGATCGACTCTGAATAGATAGGTGGTGCTAGTTTGATCGGGACTACGTTCTGGTCGAATAAGCTGAGCTAGTCTGTTTAGAGACTGTCTAAGCTGGTGCAGTACCCTCGTTTTAAGCAGATCTGGCCTATTTTTTTTGCTGGTCTGTGTATTTCATTTCTAAACTGATATGGTTTTTCAAAGCTGAGTAACCTTCCAAGCTGAAATTCTTGCTCCAAAGCTTATGTTACTATTTTACTACGCGTAAGCTGTTTTCTTTGAACCAATTCTGTTTTACTACGAGTAAGCTGTTTTTCGTAAAACCAGATCTGTTTTTCCTATTCGTAAGCTATTCTCTTTAGTCAAAGCTATGCTTCACACTTGTGATCTGTTTCATACCCGAGATCCGTTTCTTTAGCCAAAGCTGTTTTGCGTTCTTCCGAGCTGGTTTCTGCTATCATCAGCTCGTAGCCCAACTGTACACTCAGTAAAGTTGTTTTTAAAGACAAAATGAGTTTCATAGCAGTGAATCATCCGGTTTTCACTTTGATCAAGAGCAATGTATAATAGCTATTCTAAAGTAAAGGAACTAAAGTTTCAGTTTTAAGGACTTATGGCATAGAGGACCCGGTCATCGGGAAGGGACAAAATTACGATATGACTATAATACCTTCACAGAAGGGACCAAGATTATGGAATTACTGTAATCCCTTCACAGAGATTTACTGATTTCAGATAACATGCTTCATGCACCAGGACCACTAGAGAGCCTCTAGACCATAAGTCACTCAGTATAAAGCGATTCAGATATGATGTTCCGATCTGTCTTTTCAGTAGCAAGATTTCAGTTCAGATAAATTCCTTTAATTTATGTATTATGATAAGTTGCCTGCATTACATGATCTTGTTATCCTCAGCTTTACCTGTTGAGCCCCTGGGCTCACTAGTTTTCCTGATGCAGGTGAGGAAGCTCAGGGGCAGGCGGGTGACGCAAGCTGAATCAAATTTGGGGATTGCGTGTGTTTGTCAAAGGCCACCATTTCCGCAAAGCCAGCTGTTGTTGTTTTTTATATTTGTCGAAACTGTATTAAGATTCATTACAACAATAGAGAATTCATATAGACTTCCAATAGTTGTAATATCGACTTCTGTAATCGAAATCTGAAGTTCTTATATTCCAAATCTGTTTCTACTGTTTACTTTTGACGTCATCTGTTTGTATTCAATTTTTGTAAGGGAATACAACTTACAACTTTTCACATTTAGTCCTTCTATTACTTTCGATTTTTCAATTACTCCATTCCGTTGATTCCCATGGGCTTGGGCATCACAGACTATATGGAAGAACAAATACCTATGTTATTATGGATGCTCGTTCTCTTAATCTGGATATAACATGTACATGTGTAGTGTATATTACTTTGATTCATCAATGAGTGAGATTCATCTATGAGTCAATAACATCAATGGATTGGACAATCTGTATGGTGTTATGTTGATTATAGAGAATCAATGTCCCGATAATTCAGGTTGATGATATCCCCTTGAGAAACTCATAATTTCCATGTAAACCCTACAAGTGGATATAATCCGACATGACAATAAAACTGTGTGGTATTACTCTAGGATAAATGATGTTGATTAATTATTTGTCAATAAGTCAAATTAATCAATGGATATTCGATATCTTAAATGTGGAGAAAAACGAGTACATAATTAAAGGAGCCCAACTAAAATTGGGATTAGAGGGTAGTTCATCAATAACTTTTTAGTGGACCGAGTTATTGCTCACGGGCTTCAAATTAGTGTTCGGACCGAGCATAAGTGTTTTAAGCCCGTCAGGATACCTAACCCTAATCTGCATCTAGTTTCCTATCGTAGTTTATAAAAATACCTACTCTCGTAGGATGAAGTATGCACGAAACCCTAATACTCGAAATTGAGAAAGAAACTGTCCGTTCAATCGGAGATGAGAAGAACTGGAAGATCGTGACCAATATAATGTCCAATTCAATATCGGATATACAACAGAAGATCGTGATGTTGCTCGGATTTGTGATCCATCTTATCAACGTCTTCTCTCCGATTCAAAGGTAAAATTCGTGAACCCTAATTCCACCACTTAGGGTTAGATCACGATTTTATTTCACCTTCGGTTCCTTCGCTCCCAGAGGTGCTCTTGGGATGTGCAGCACACTATTACTAGAATCCGATCTTTAAGCTAGGACACTCTGTGCACTTCTCACATATCTATCGTGGAGCAATTCTATCATTGCCGCGCTTGTGCAGTTTGCTAAGGCTCACAAAAGCTTCATCTTACATATTGGCCCATGTCTCCCCACGAGACACATATCTGCTCTTGCCCGTTCTGATTCCTCGATGATCCCTTACCTTTGATCACTCTCAGATTCGATGGGACGAGACATCCGTGATCATGTGCTGCATGATATTCTACCACCCTAGTGAATTGACTTCGTATTTATTTTCATCTCATTGTTACTATTCCTTAAAGTCTGTTGATAATTAGCTTGTATTAATATCTGTAATACATTGTAATTTTAAGGAGGTCTTCATCTAGTTCCCCTCTTTTTCTTGTATTGTTTGTTTTGTGACTTGTTTATATATAGGTAGTAGTCCACCAAATCCTCGTCATCACCTTACTGTGTTTAAAAAAAAATTACAGTATAGCATTGGCGCAAGAAAAGAAATAGTGTTTACACAAGAAATCACTTCGGTCCACATATAGTTTGGACAGGGAGATTTCAAGCTGATTCATATCCAAAGTAGTTCATCACTAGCTGAAATGATAAAAAAATCTAAAAGTAACTTTACAGGAACCCCATAATGCAAAGGATAAATTCCACCCAACCAAAAACAAGAATAAACAAATTCACCAGCTTGAAGCAAAGACGCGGGAGGAAATCTCCAGGACAAAATCTTTCTATTATTTCCCTTCTCTGATATCAACTTTTCTTGTCTGCAAAATAAATGAGATACACATACAAGTACACCTCTGAATCTTCAGCTTGTATCAATACGCAGTGAATCAAAAGCATGGCTACCAGTCCCCAAGTCTTAATTTTCAATCTCCTCCGTCACGGAAGGAAGCACTTCATCTTTCACAAAGGTCGGGTCAAGAAATTTAGCAACAAAGGCCCACAACTTGTAGACATCATTGAAGTTGGTCAAAAATCCAAGTGAAGCCGTAACAACCTCAACTCTGATGAATGCATTTTTGCCGTCATGCCTGCCATTTTCCATTGGTTTACAAAGGGTTGTATCATCTAAACACAAAGATAGATGCTTCGCATTGTCAAGAACCCGTATATGACTCAGTATTCCAACGCCCAAAGAAATACCATATGCTTCAGCCAATTTTTGAATGACTTCTGGACCAATCAGGCCCCGATTTCTATCCTTCACGTTGAATGCCACAGCGGCACCTCTTTCATACTTAATTTTAGGGCCATAAATGTGAACGAGGGGTGTATTATCTGTTCCATCCGAACCAGGTAACCTTAATTGGAGCAACGAGGTAACAAGCCAATTGACCAAGAACCGCAGTCGAGAGGTGGTTTTGTTGAGACCAAGCATGTTAATGTGGTCAAGATGCTTGCAGTTTATCTCTGGTTCACCCCTCTCTGAGTCTTGTCCATCCCCATATTCTCCGTTGCTGATATAAGAATCATCATCTAAATTGATGGAAGATTGTTCTCCTGGCTCCACAGTATGACTAAGACAAGCTTTATTGTTATCTTCAGTGCTAAAAGATACCCTGCCCCCCTTGATTCTTGGCTGATCAGTCTCCTCTAATCCAAAAAATCTGCCACCCGCAATTCTACTCTTTTCTCGCCTTTCTAGTAGCCGAAATTCACCTTCTGTCTCTCTTCTTATTGCACTCTCCTTCCCAAGACATTTCTCAGAACCTGACCCATTATGAATAGCCCGATGCTTGGAAACAGAAGGGAAATCGTTGATACTTGAGTCCTTTGCAGCAAAACTACTTGATTGATTGGTATCTGTTTCTTCTTCGATCTCATGAACATGCTGACTATCGGGAGTACCACATTTTCTTGATTCAGGGTGTCCCTCTGTATATTGTTCTTCTTCAGGAATATCCATGAAACGCGCCGATTCATGAGACACGGACCGAACAGCTGCATCAAATGATAAGACATGGCAGTTTTCACGAGGAACCATGTTATATTTCTCGTCATACATGGGACTACTTGATGATTTCGAAGCTTTTGGAGAGGTTAACTTATTATTCTTTCTGCCAGAAAACCAAGCTGGTGGCTGTGGTGTGGACAACTTTAGTTTGCTTGAATGACCAGCAGTATCAGACCCCAGCGGACTCTGACCCAAATCAATCCACAGTGAGTTATCAGAAGATTCATCTTCACTAAATACCGGGCTTTTTATCACCTCTCCCACAGAAAAACTTTCAGATTCTTCAAATATGGTGCTAGCCCCATCCCTGTCAGAAACATTATCATGCTCCATCTCTGTTTCAAACACGTCCCTTACCTGAGCAGAAGTGTATGCTCCAGAAAAGGCCGGTAATTGAGATCCTGGGTTGGTTTCAGAATTAACTTCGCCATTCCCATTAGCTTCATTCTCGTCACCAAATCCAGGAATATTATCCATTGAATCGCTCAAGTACAGAGGAAATACGGGAGTGATTTTCACTATACCGGAACCCGCATGACCAGACTGATTTTGAAGGCTACTCATCACAGATTTCTTGATCAGAAGACATCCAAATCCAGTTGGGTCATAACCAAACACCCTATAGAATGACGTGATAATAAAATCTGGCCGAAATAAAGACAATCCAAGAGAATCCATGTCCTTGGGGCCCAATGCCCCAGCATCAAGTAAGACATGCCAATTGTTTTGTTGAGCCAAAGCCATCCACTGATATGAGTACTTGGCTCCGGTGACTCTAGACTGAACAGGGAAAACAAAAAGACCATTGGCTGAATCTTTCTTTCTCCTCTTTTTGTTCGAAATTTGTTTTCTCAGATCAGCCGAACAGAGTTTAAGGGTCGGCCATTTAAACCATGCACTATGGACCTTTGCACCTTTCTCTCTAGCACACTGAGCCATCCAACTCACAGACTGGCTTTCATGATCGAACATGGTCAACAACTTCTTGTTGGTGTGAAAAGGATACGATTCAGAAAGCAATTTAAAGGCCGAGCCACGGCTCACAGTGAAAACAAGACCATATTCATTTTCCGGTATGTTCAAATAATCCATTATCCTGCTCTTTATGTCATGCTCTACAGTTCCCTCCTCAGCTCCCCCATACAAAACATGATTACTCAAATTGGCAGTAATCTCAGACAAACTAAATGCAGTAGATTCCCAATAATGTACAGTTTGCAGCAAAGAAAACAACCCGAATCCACAATAGTCGAGGCATACCTTTGAAGCAGCACCTGAGAGATGTGAATATTCATCTTCCCTAAGCTGATCAATCCTCTCCGTTAACTGATACTTAGGGTACATTGTGAGGAACTTGGAGAATGCTGCATTCAGATGTGGGATTGCATCCCCCGTTTCAAACGTGCGCTCAGCAGCAAGAGCAGTGGCTCTGAGGAATTCTTTCTGAGCATTTAACCGTGCCAGAGACCTTGACCTTCCTAAGCCCTCTTCTTGATTACTCAAGGCCTCAGAATCCATATCTTTTGACTTAACAAGGGACCCATCTTCAGATGCTTCTTCAAGAGCCTCCCTCAGCTTGTGTTCGTGAAGTCTCCTCAGAACTGATGGATTCGACCGAATTTCATCGGCCGAATGCTCCGACCCATCACTTCTTTTGCTCTTTTTGTCTAAGATGAGAGCAGCACAGTGAGATATTGGCTTCCATAGTGAGAGATGCATTAAAACTTTCCTTCTGCCTATTCCCCCCGTCAACTAAGCAAGTTCAGTAATAATAAATATATAAATACAGGAATTCTTTTCTTTTTATGTATATTTTTTATTTGGCTTAATCTGTCCCAGAAAAGTTGGCTCAGTTCAAACCAAGTGCAAAAAGCTAAAAGGAATCAATGCAAGAAAAAGGCTCTTTCAAATCACGAAACACTCTAAACTTACTGAGGAAGTGCAAGAACATTCGCTATCTGTCACAGAACTCGGTCGAAATAACCTAGTTTCAAAACCAATTATAGATTTCGACAGCTCAATAAGAAAGCAAGAAAGGAGGATTCTTCAAAAAGAAGAGGATAAAAAATTGTACCCAACCCACAAATATGCGGAAAGTATGAATTTCAAAAGTTCTGCACTTGCAGCTCAGGAATGTCAAATGAAAAAAGAGAAGAAAAATGGCAGAGCAAACCGCATATATCCAAGATCCAATAATTCAAAGACTCAACCTTTTAACATCAGATTCGAAAAACTCACAAGAAAGGATAAGAACAACAAAAAGACCCAGATTGCAAACAACTCGGAAAGGAAAGGGAGACGCCTAAATCGAATGCTTCCAAGAAAAACACAAGAACTACCCACTTACAAAAAAAATCCCCCAAAGGATTTCAGCTCTGTGAATCATACAAAAAGCCCTCTCCCACTCGTCTTGAATCATCAAAACACCTGAAAAAACTCCGATTTCTCCCTCAAATTTCTTCAACAAATTCCTCACAAGTTCTCACCTTCGTAAATCACATAAGAGACACTTGTTCCACTCTTCTCCAATCGCCCAAAAAACCCATTTTAACTGCTATTTCTTCTCAGTTCTTCACGCTCTCCCCTCTCTCCTTCCCTCTGTAGGTCAATTAAGAGCAGACCCACCACAACAACTGCACATTTATTACAGTATTGAATCCAAAAACATATCCCTATTTATTACCATTACCCCAGTTTGCACTGCCCATTTAAGTATTCGTCTCTCCTCCCTTGCTTTGACATTGACCGTAGTGGGGGCTAGCGAAGCTATGGTGGAATTGCTTTTTATGTGGTACACTATGCCGACCTCACCCTTTACAATCTCTTAATTAACAAACAAAAGAAATCTCATTTGACTTTTACACATGCACTCATGCCGTATGTTTGTTTACTAGTAATTATTCAGATTAATGCTATTTCTTTTTTCGATCCGTCGTAATCTTTCAATGGACTAGCCAATTTACTAGGATTTACTAATTATTAATATTAATGTTCTCTCCTTTTTCTATCCGTCATAACCTTTCAATAGAATTAGTCAAGGACGACTTCTGGATATTAGAAGAAAATATGTATAAATCCAAATTCAGAACCTCAAAAAATAGAATACGTGGTGAAATCTAATTTAACGATTGTTCGTCCGACGGTTTCTGTTAACATGTGCTCTTGTCGATTTGGTATAGGCAAAATCCATGCCTCTTCGTTAAACCATTTTTTCCCGTCGATATGCCAACTTACTTTTTGTCCGTGGTTTTCTTTAACGTAACGGGTGTTAGGGAAGCATGGAAGACTACTTTTTACTCTTTATGTTTTTTACCCGCAGCTGAAGAACGAAGGGAGGAGAAAAGGAGTGGAGGAAGGAATGCGATGTTTCGGTTTGAAAAATGATCAATCGACCCAATCAAGTTGGTTTGATATGTATGTTTTTTTTGTTATAAGCTTTATTATGATCAAAATTTTATCACTAAGCCAAAAGTATAATTGTAATGAAGTTAAAACTTTATTTCTTATACAAGTTGCATCACATAATGCATCTAATGGATGTATGAGTATGGGAAATGCTTGTTGAAATGTTGGTGATCATATCCCTTAGAGATCAGTCGACATTTTTCCTATCGTTGGTCATATCTCCAAAAGAGATATTATCAATCGTTAAGATCTAACATTCGTCTCATCTAGCCAATCAAATCAAGCAGTTCATGTTAGCAGTTTGATATACGAGAACTTCCCAATAGGACTCCAACACATGACCTCACTCAGATACCAATGTTAAGATAAAATATTTATCACTAGATCAAAATCTATAACTATTAATCAAGGTGAAACTTTATTTCCTTATACATGTAACAACACATAATGCACCTATTGAGTACATTAGGGTTGAGTTGTTTAGGCACGTGAGTTTGGGAAGATATGTGTCTAACTGCTGCTGCTGTCACATAACTCTTAGAGGCATTATTATCATTTTTCCATACATGATTAACCAACAAGTATTTACTAGTTTTCTCTCACATGGTGCACAAAATATAACATATATAATATGATTAAAAATTAAATAATTCGAGAATTTATGATGGAGAATTTAATTTTTGGTGAAGACAAAAGACTGCATCAGTAAATCATCTCAGAGCTTAATCAACCAGATCAGGTTGGAGCTTACTGCGTTGATTATTCGTATTAGATCGGAACTAAACTGGTTAAGGACAAACCAGCTCAAGGATATTAGGAACTAAGCTGGTTAAGGACAAACCATCTCAGGAATTTTAGATCGGAAATAAGCTGGTTAAGGACAAACCAGCTAAGGGATTTTAGATCGGAACTAAGCTGATTAAGGACAAACCAGCTCAGGGATTTCTGATCGGAGCTTAGTAGTGACAAATCAGCTTAAGAGCAGTTCAAATAAGAACATAACAGAATCAGATCAGATCAGATTAGAAGTGACGAGAGAATCTGAACAGAACAGGTAAAGCGGGATTTGTATCAGATCAGTTGAGAGACCAGCTCGGATAAACCAGCTCGGATAAAATAGATCGGACATATCAATTTAGAGAGAGAAGTGTGATATCAAATCAACCGAGAGACCAGCTCGGATAAACCAGCTCGATGCAGAATCGGTTCAGAACAACAGTCCTACATACCACGATCTGATCAGAGAAGCAAATGAACAAAGACTACAAACTAGAACAGTACAGAACAAACAGACGAACAGATCAGCTTAGAGCAGGTTAGAGCATTCGGCACATAGAAATCAGCTTGCGATCAAATCGGAGCCAAGTGAGTAAAGACAACTCAGCTAAAGGGATTTCAGATTAGAACTAAGCTGAAATCAGCTCAGGATACACACGATCAGATTTTGAGGTATCATATACAACAATTAACTTGATTTGATGTGTTGACTTCTCAAGATCTCTTTGTAGTCGATGGACCTACTTTTAGAAAATTCCTGATATATTAAAGATCTATCTTCAACTAAGAACGTTGGAATGTATGCTAAAAGAGGAAAGAATTTAATGAAAACGTACGTGAACAGTGCAAGCATTAAAAACTCCGCAGACAAATCCTTTGGATCTATACGACGTGTCTACTGGTAACATTTATTATCGTTGAACGCAAATAGTATAAATTGGAGAAGCCAATCAGTTCAGAAATATAGCGCGAAACTGAAAATTCCACAAACTTCAGCAACTCAAACTAAACAAGCTCAGAAAGTAATCTGCTATTAAATTATGTATAAGTGTTCAGCTTATTGTTGAAACTTAATTTGGCTTTGTATTAAAATTCTTATTTTTGAGAGGGCCTGAAACAAACTGTAGAACACAACCTGCGTGCTGGTGTATTGTGAGACTAGGAGTTCAACTCATGTGCAGCCCGACTGAGTGGGCTTGTACAAGTGGTTGTATAAATAAAAGTCTTCTAGTGGAAATTCTTCCTTGTTAGGAAGAAGGGGAGACGTAGAAGCATTGTTTTAAACTTCCATAAACAAATATCTGTCCCTATCATTTTCTTTACACACATTCATTTTACGTTCACTGTTTTATTGAACTTTTTCAGCATAAAACAATTTTTACTGTTCAAGAAAACTAGTGACTGAGTACGAGCAGTTGGCTGTTAATTAAACTGAATTGCAAACTGTTTTTAAAACACAGTTTTTGAAAGGAGTTTATTCAACCCCCCTTTCTAAACTCCAAACTTTGTGTTTTCAATCCCAACAATTTAGCTCTCATTAAAGCACAACTATAAATTTTATTGCAAATGAGTAGTTGTTGGATCTGTGCTTACAGATCAAAATCTTAATTTTGATTAACACAAACATGCTGATATTTTACTAACTATTTAGGATCAACGTGCAGCCGTCATAATCAGAGCAGCCTAGAAGCAAGCTGGTGTAGGACGAACCAACTCAGAGCTTGAAAAGAAGACCAGATCAGGGAATTTGGCTAAGCTGGATGCTTATGAGAGAGATGGGTTTATTGTGGATGATGTAGATGAAGAAAAAATGAGGATGCAGGAGTCTCTGAGAAGTTTGATGAGCTCGAGGTGACCACGAAGAAGAAGAAGAAATCCAAGAGCAGGGTGTACTCGATCAGTCTCCATAGGTACAAGCTAATATAGAGGTAGTACCAGATGGATGCGAGCTGGATAAGCCTACTGTAGCAGAACAGATTAGACGAGAGTTGCAAGCTGTTGAGAAGATGTCCAAGCTGGAACAGTGAGAGGATCCCCAAGCTGGTACAGCAGAAAAAAATCAGCTCAGGAGAATAACAGCTCAGATTAGCGATCAAGTGCATATTAGAGTTCAAATTACAGATCGCAGCAGAGGACATCCAAGCTGGTTCACCAACTTGAAGCAAAAGCAGCATAGAGCACAAAAGTAATCAGTTCAGCATAGGGAGTTCAGTCCAGTGAAAGCTGAACCAGAACAGATGAAGAAAATATGTGATCCGATAATCCAAAGAAGAAGGGATATAAACACTGGTGCAAGATTTGCCAAGTGAACAGAAGATCACATGCTGTTAGATGCATTAGATCACAAAGATCAAGGAGGAAGATCACTATCGTGAAGGAAGATCACAATCAAGTACACATGATCAAAGAACACGACCAGCTCGGATCAGTGCAAGCGCAAATTAGAAGAGCAGTATGTAAGAGACCAGCTCAGAGCATATGTATACAAGAGCATGTTGGGGATCCGGATCCGCCCCCCGGCGAGGCAGCGGAAGAACAGAAATTAAACAGCCGGGAGACGATCAATACGAAAAATTACATAACAAACTACGACATTCATAGGATGTTTGGGTGACTACCTTGCTGGCACTTGTGCCTGGATCCAACCGTAGTTATAATAACGTCGGCTCTTCTCGGTAGATTGCGGTAGATATCGCCAATCCGGTCCACGACCAGAAATGAGACTCCTTCGTCAGCCTGCACTAGAAGGACTGACGAGATCAGCATGAACGGATTCTCCTCGTCGAATTGGCCGGAAACGATTTTCCGGCGAAGACGGGCGACGGCGGCGGCGGCGCACGGCGGCGGCGGCTATTATGGAGAGGAGGGGAGGCGGCCACTTCTAGGTTTAGGGTTTGGTATATTGTGAGTTGTGTTGTATCAAGTCTTGGTTTAGTCTTAATTAAATAAGCTTAAGTGTTGGACTTGGACCGGCCCAACGGGCCCGGGTCCAACGATGAACATTCAGTTCATCTCCACCACCGAGACTTCATCGTAACTCCGATCGCCGATCAGATCGGACCGATCGATTCAGTTTCCAAAACTGAATGCTATTATCTAAAAAACCGTTTTTCAGAACCCCAGTGCAAAATGACCGTTTTGCCCCTCAACAGCGGGAAACCCCGGTTTGACCCCTGTTGACTTTTAGGAAGTCCCACTTCCCGAAATCCTCTTCTCGTGCTCAACGCATTGAGCTGGGTATCCGTGCGGGAATCTCGAATCTAGTACTTGTGTGACCCTCAATAGTTCAGGGATACAGCCAGCTGTGGGCCCACAACCATTGTGGCTCCGGAATCACAATTTCGGACTTGCCCATCGGATCATGGTAAAGCGTCTAGCAACATCGCCCCATGATCCCCTAGGTATCACTGATAGTGCCTGCAAGAACCAGTTGGTCGTGGTTAGCGTACAGTACGGTCCTTTCAATCCATATATCCCGATCAGATCAACGACGGTAAATCGAGAGTCGCTATAGATCCGATAGCTATGCATACATCTTGGAGATCGAATAGTGACATCGCGAGTGTAACTAGGTAAACACACTTACCTAAAACACTTCTAGTACTCTGGCCAGAGATTCATACACTATTATCCCCTCAGATAGCATAGGATATCCACGCATGTCTGCGAGCGGTGAATCCTCGACAACGATGCATCGACTCCTACATGCATCGGGGCCTCACCCAATCCCGACGCCTTATGACCTTAAGTGAGTCGGCAAACGGGTCAAAGTGAGACGCCTATCATGTAGAGTCTCAATGACGTTTCGAGTCGTGAGGACTAATCAGTACAACCAAGACCTCGGACTTATCCACTCGACAAATGGTAACCACTTAGAAAGTCCGAAGGAGGGTAGTTCGATAGATCACCAGGTCCTATCTATCTGCATTCTCAGAACATCACAATGTTCCCTACCAATGAAACATGGTACTTCACATCGCAGATACTAGTCTCGAACTCGGGCGGCCTTATCCTCATTTTGACGGCCCAATCGACTAGGAACATGTTCAGAATGCACAGCGACTATTAGATGTGTTTCATGATAGCCGTCATACCCTGTTGGATCTGTTTCTTACAGATCCTAATTAAGTTTTGAATTACACAAAACCTATTATTGTTATTCTAACAATTCTATTCTAAGTGCGCAGAGTTCAGGTCGAAGAACATGTTCAGCAGATGTTTCACAATACATGTTCAGCAGTTGGTTTGGTGCGTTCTTGGATCAGCAGATGAATTAGCGATGGAGACGTCCAGAGTTATATCAACTGTTTGTAATCATTCAGCAGTAGCGCGAGAGAAGCAGTAGTCGACTTGAATCAGCAGGCCGCGAAATTCAGCAGGTAGCAACAGTACTTCCAGTCGAGAGCTTATTTGTATCAGCTGTTGCTACGCTTCCAGTCGTTGTGAAATCCAGTCGCTAGAAGAGAAGAAGCAAAGTGCAGCAGTCGTTGTATCAATTCAGCAGCGAAGCAGTTGACGATTTACGAAGAGTTGCGAGAAATGGATGTCAACTGCTGAGCTAAATTCAAAATGGCGAAAGCGACAGTAACCTGCAAAATAAAAGGACGCAAGTACTGTTCTTGTGTCGGTACTTTACAGAGGAGCGTTGCACAATTATGGAAAGAAGACAAGATAGCCTTCTGGAGCGCTGAAGAGTTTTGGAAGCTTTCCAACGGGAAGAATTTCAGCAGAGGCTATATATTTGAAGCGACGCCCATTGAAGAAGTGTCTGTCCTGCAGTTCAGAGTGAACGAGACGCTATGCGTTCGTTCAGTTGGTGCTACTACATACTGTGGGAAATATTCATTGATTACACAGTGCACCAACAGAGGGAAAATAATCTGAAGTGAAGCTGTCAACTAATCATTCGAGAGAGAGTTTCATTGCAGTTGATAGTGTAGCTAGAATTAGCTTGTTAGAGCATTTCCCTCGTGTGTGAGAAAAACAGAGAGTTGAGCGTTCATTGTATCAATCTCACACACCCGGATTCATTCACAACTGTTTGTGAATGAATCTCGAAATATGTTCACAGATTCCGTCCAAGCACGATGACGTAAAACTCATGTGTATGTAGTTAGTCACACAGTTGCGGCTGATGTGCAGTTATGAAGTAGTGGATCCTTCCGAGGTGGAAGAAGGGGAGATGTAGGATGTTGATATCCGAACTTCCATAAACAAACCTGCTGGTCCATTCCTTTAAGCTTTCTGTATTGCATATTTACTTTAGCATTGCACGTTTACAGTTCAGCACGCATTCATTTGAGCATTCGCATTTACAGTTCAACATTTAGCATTTGCATATCAGAAGCACACACAAGCACGAGTCTCGAACAGATTTATGTTGTACATAAATCTGTTTGAGTTGTTTTAAAATCTAGGATTCAGTTCTGGTATTTTCCGCATGATTTTTAAATCATACCAGATCTGTCTCCGGTGCTCTGCTCTTCGTGAATTTTTATGTGTTCAAGAACAACGAGGTATTGCACCTCCAGTAATATCAGCAGCGAGCAAAATTTCGTAAGGCCTTTTAAACGCGCTCTTGCTGCTGATCTCTTAGTGATCCTATTGCATACGGACCATCACAAAAGATCCCCCAAATACAATGAAAGTAAAGAATGCCATATAAATAATGCGAATATTATATATAAAGATCTTTTGTACAAGAGTCAATGAAAACCCACACGCCACAAGTTGGCTAGTTGGGCATCTACTCTAACAATCTCCCACTTGGCCTAAAGCCAACTACTCATCAGACGCAGTCCCATTGTTTCGCGATGTTTTTTCAAACAACGGTCCAGGCAAGGGCTTCGTAAGTGGATCAGCAATGTTGTCCGCAGAGGCGACTCTCTCAACTGCTATGTCACCTCTAGCCACAATATCCCGGATTATTTGGTATTTCCTCAGTATGTGTTTGGATCTTTGGTGAGACCTAGGCTCCTTTTCTTGCGCAACGGCACCCGTGTTGTCGCAGTACATCGGGACTTGACCAACTCCATTAGGAATGACGCCCAACTCTTGGACGAAATTCCTTATCCAAACGGCATCCTCAGCAGCTGATGCTGCAATGTACTCAGCCTCAGTGGTTGAATCCGCGATGGTGTCTTGCTTGGAACTCTTCCAAGAGACAGCACCACCATTGAGCATGAATACAAATCCAGAGGTTGATTTCGAATCATCCATGTCACACTGGAAGCTAGAATCAGTGTAGTTTCAGTTCACCACCCCCGTAGACCATGAACATATTCTTAGTCCTTCGTAAGTACTTAAGAATATCCTTCACGGCCTTCCAATGCAACTGGCCGGGGTTGGCCTGGTAGCGGCTCGTGACACTCAGAGCATACGCGACGTCCGGTCTGGTCGAGATCATGCCATACATAATACTACCTATAGCCGAGGCATATGGTACACGTGCCATATTCTCTATCTCCTCATCAGTCTTTGGACACATAGACTTGGATAGAGTGACCACGTGGCACATAGGTAGGTGTCCTCTCTTGTACTCTTCCATAGAGAACCTCTTAAGTATGGTATCGATGTAGGTAGCTTGGGTGAGTCCGAGCATCCGTTTAGATCTATCCCGATAGATCTGTATTCCAAGAATATAGGATGCTTCACCCATGTCCTTCATCGAAAATCTACTAGACAACCACACTTTAGTTGACTGCAGCATTCCTATATCATTCCCAATGAGTAGGATGTCATCAACATAAAGTACGAGGAACGTCACGGCGCTTTTAACTACCTTTTTATAGACACATGGCTCCTCGGGATTCTTGATGAAACCGAATTTCTTAATCGTTTAATCGAATCTCAGGTTCCAACTTCGTGATGCTTGTTTGAGACCGTAGATCGATCTCTGAAGCTTGCATACTTTATGCTCGCTTCCAACAGATGTGAAACCCTCAGGCTGCGTCATATAGATCTCTTCCTTAATGTTTCCATTAAGGAACACAGTTTTCACATCCATTTGCCATATCTCATAGTCGTACCATGCGGCTATGGCTAACAAAATTCTAATTGACTTGAACATTGCGACTGGAGAAAACCATATCTCTCAGGAGCCCTAGGAACCCTTTCGGATCTCCTAGGTGTGACCATTTCTGGTATTGGCTCTGTAGGTGCGGGAGACTCACCTGGTACTTCGATTGGATCTCGAACCTCTTCGAGTTCTACTATTTTGCCCTTTCTATCAAGTAGAAATTCCCTTTCCATAAATGTGGCATTCCTAGAAACAAACACTTTTGTTTCGCTGGGATAGTAGAAATAGTATCCAATGGAATTCTTTGGATACCCAATGAAGTAGCATAAGATGGATCTCGTATCCAGCTTTTCTCCCACTGTCTGCTTCACGTAAGCAGGACATCCCCAAATCCTCATAAATGAGTACTTGGGTGGTTTGCCCATCCATATCTCATATGGAGTCTTATCCACTGCCTTGGTGTGGACATTGTTCAACAACATGACCGCTGTTTCGAGCGCATAGCCCCAAAACAAGGTCGGAAGCTCAGTGAAGCTCATCATAGATCGAACCATGTCCAACAAGGTCCGATTTATCCACTCGACAAATGGTAACCACTTGGAAAGTCCGTAGGAGGGTAGTTCGATAGATCACCAGGTCACTATCTATCTGCATGCTCATAACATCACAATGTTCCCTACCAATGAAACATGGTACTTCACATCGCAGATACTAGTCTCGAACTCGGGCGGCCTTATCCTCATTTTGACGGCCCAATCGACTAGGAACATGTTCAGAATGCACAGCGGCTATTAGATGTGTTTCATGATAGCCGTCATACCCACTATCACATCTAACATACGCTTTAGTGCATTCTAGGTCTTTACTCAACGCAATTGTAAATCATTACACACATAATGAAAGTAAAGAACGCCATATAAAAGAATGTGAATATCATATATAAAGACTGTTTCATACAAGAGTCTATAAACCCACACGCCACAAGTTGGCTAGTTGGGCATCTACTCTAACAGAGCAGTTGTGAGCAAGCGCAGAACAGAGGAAGAAGTGACCAGCTCAGATAGACCAATTCAGACGAGCAAAATAGTTTGAACACAAGTGTCTGTGGAGATTGCATTGGATTAGTTCAAACTGATTTGCTTCATCATGTCTACATCAGGTACAGATTAACAGAGCTCAAATTTAGCAAAGGCTGCAGCTCATTAAATTGTAGAGTGCTCAAAGCCAACAAAGTCTGTTATTACATTTAATGATAAAGGACACAAAGTACAACTTTGTCAAAAGCCTTTACAACGGCTACACCTTTGTGCCCAATGGATAGAATTGCACAAGAGGCTATATCAAGAGCAGAAGCTAGCAGCAGTGAGGCGAGATGAGAAGAGAGAAAAAGAATACAAGTGCGGAAGGCACAAAATAAAACAGAGAGCAGTGCATAGTCGAGAGTTTGCACATTTAGGTGGCATCTAATGTGAAACCCAAAAAATTTGTGGATTAATTAAGCTACTTGATCGGGTTTGGTGTAGACCATATCTGGCGTGAATAGATCTGGGATGGATCAGCTTTGAGCTGGTATGCTTGGTGAGCGTATCGGGTCTGTGCGTGTGTTTGGAAACAGCTCTGGACAGTTGGAGAATTTTGCGGTAACGTGATCAGATTTGAGAATTGGTGGTGAAATCTGGTTGTCTCAAGCCACTCTGGGTGCTCTAGTTGAATATCATGTACGGGTAGCGAAGAGACGTCGTTTGGGAGAAATCAGATTTGAGGTGCGTAAGTTGCTAGTATTGTGCGGACCGGCTTGGTTTGTAATTTGGTGTAGACCGGTTCTGGTTTGTCTAGATCGGAAGACAGTGCGATGTAGTTTTGGTTATCAGTGAACGCTGGTTACTACTTGTGTGATATCTGGTTGTTGGCACAGTGTTGGATCCGGATCCCGTTTCCCGGGGCACAGCGGAAGTTTAAAAATTTTGCACCGGGAATCATTCAATACATCAAATCTATTCAATAAACATACATAGGATATTTAACGAATGTTACCTTGCTGGCGGCTAGGCGCCTGGCTCCGACCAGATTCACAGGGAATTCTGGCACTTCAAAGGTTGGCGGCGGTAGATCTCCTAATCAAGTCCACGATCGGTAACACGATTCCTTCGTCAGCCTGTACTAGAAGGCCTGACGAATTTGGCACGAACGGAATCTCCTCGAAAGGGTGATCGGAACAAGTCCGATCACGCGATCAACGGCGGCGGCGCGGCGGCGGTCGTGAGGTTGTGAGGGAGAAGGGGGTGGCGCCTTTTTGGAGCTAGGGTTGGTGTTCAAGTGTTGTGTCATGTAGCCATAGGTCTAGCATAAGTAGAACAATGATGGGCTTGAACCAATCCAATGGGCCTGGGTCAGGCCTAGGTCCATATGAACATTCGGTTCGTTTCCATCACCGTGGCTCCATCACAACTTCGATCGACGATCAGATCGAACCGGTCAACACAGTTTCCAAAACTGAGTATTATGATGTGAAAATAATTTTTCAGACCACTTAGTCCAAAATTGCAGTTTAGCCCCTTAACTTTGGGAAATCGCAATTTGACCCCTGTTGACTTTTAGGAAGTCGCACTCCCTAAATTCCTCCTCCTATGCTCAACACATTGAGCTCAGTTTCCGTGCGGGAATCGTGAATCCAGTACTTGTGTGATCCTCAATGGTTCAGGGATACAGCTAGCCGTGGGCCCCACAACCATTGTGACTCTGAAATCACAATTTCGGACTTGCACATCGGATCATGATAAAGCGCCTAGCAACATCGCCCCATGATCTCCTAGGTATCACTGATAGTGCCTGCAAGAACTGAAATATACTAAACCTCTAAAATTGTTTTTTTAAAAAGCCGACGTGGAATAACATCTAATAAAAGCTATAAATAATAAAGCATAACTTCAAGCATTTAAAATAACATCTCAACGATCGTTAAAGCAACTGCCACAGCGGATCATCAGACGTCCTCACCGCCGGTCGGAGTAATATCATGAACATTATCATGCTCACCTGCACCATATAAACCTAGTGAGCCTAAAGGCCCAGCATGCTATATCCGCTAATAACAAGGTACATATAGTAAAACCACATACAAGCACATAAGTGTATAAACATAATTTTCATGACATGCGTGCATTAAAAGATCGTAAAACGTTAAATCATACCGTAGTCGTACATAAATCATAACATATATGTTAAGGCATAGCGTAATACATAACATAACTTAAAAGAACATGCGAGTCGTATCCATGAACTGAGAGCCGTTAAATTCGATTGATCAATCTATAAACCAACGTACGTGGCGGTGTGGTTCACCCGACCTTACCTCGGGATCCCTATATGTCACACCTCTATGCTTGCCACTTCACCATGTCGTGATCACATGGATCCATAGGCTCATAATCGTTATACATTAACAGGGGATCCCCGGGCCCGGATACCCGGCTAACTCTCATCGTTACTTTGCCCCACAACACTTCAATTTCTCAAAATATTTTCATTCATGCCTTAACATTCTTTAAACTTTCATGATGCATGCGTTTCATAAAAATCATGCGACTTAAAATCTTGGCCCATCAATATATTCAAATTTTCTTAAAACATTACATACTTAAATACATAACATGATACATATAAATTTAAATGTATATTAATGGGCCTATGCATTATTTTCTCGGCCCGATCAAGGACTGGCTCAAGCGACTGGCCCACTACTTCTAAGCCCAAAGCCTCAACTCAAACTTAAAATCATACTAAGTCCAACTCATAATGGCCCAACAACTAAGAACAAACCCTTTTTTAAAATCGTTTGAAGGACTCGGCCTAATATCGTAAAAAAAAGGCTTAAACTTATTAAAATAAATATCGGCACAAATCCACTAATTTGGTTAAAAACTCAATCTAATTAAAAATTCCAGCAACTTAAAATAGATTTTGACTTAAAATCGTTGACCCGAAGTCATTTGACCAAAAACTAAATCTTAACTTAAAAAGTCGACTTGACCCGATAAAAATGACTCGAACTTTAAAAATAAAATAACCCGGCCCAAAAATAAAATAACTCGGACCGAACTTAAAATATTGACTCGAAACTTAAATCACTCGACCCGACCCGATTGAACCGACCCATCGGTCCAAACGAACCGGCCCAAACCAAACACTCAACCCTAAACCTAAAATACACTCTCCTGCACAAGCTGCCGCCGCGACCAGTCTCCGGTTATTACCTTCGTTCTCCCTGCTCCGGCCACCAATGCCAGAGCCCCTTCCTACTGGACCACCCCCCAGATCCCAGGCGGTTCTAACGTGACCAACCTTTCCTCAAACCCGTGACCTAACCAGGGACGATATGGTCGCTGCAAGTGGACGCACCAGCCATACCGCGCCGTCGCGACCACCTGCTGGTTTTCGCGTTCGTTATCTCTGCTCCGGCCACCACTGACGGATCCCTTCCGGCTGGATCAACCCCAGGTCCAAGCCGTTCTAACGAGACCAACCACAGCCCCAACCGAGCTCGCATGAAGGAGAACGAACGCTGGGAAGGAGACGCACGCGACACGCACAGATCTGTTTTGATTACTCGTATTGATCGCATCCCGGTAAATTTTTGTTCTTCCGCTGCCTGCCGGGGTGCGGATCCGGACCAATCCCATCGGTCTCAAACCGTACCGTAAAGCGATAAGCATACGTAGAGCATAAAATCATCACATAAACACAAACATGACATGAAAATCACATAATCATAAGTTTTTCCTCCTAGTCATGCATTCAATTCACGTAATTAGGATTTCTGGGCGTTACAACTCTCCCCCCTTATAGGAATTTCGTCCCCGAAATTGAGTTACGTACCGAAAAGCTCTGGATAACGCGTTCGCATATCGGCCTCGGTCTCCCAGGTAGCCTCATCTGCCGAGTGACTCTGCCACCGGACCTTGACCATCGGAATCCTCCGCGCTCTAAGCCTGTGCTCCTCTCGCGCTAAGATCTGAACTGGTCGCTCCTCGAAAGATAAGTCTTGCGCCAACTGAAGCGGCTCAAAGTCCAGCACATGAGATGGGTTCGGGACGTACTTCCGTAACATCGAGATATGAAACACGTTATGCGCTGCTGACAGACTGGGTGGTAGTGCTACACGATATGCCAACGTACCGACCCTCTCCAAAATCTCAAACGGTCCAATGAATCTCGGACTGAGCTTGCCTCTCCGGCCGAAGCGCATCACGCCCTTCATAGGCGATATCCTCACAAATACATGGTCCCCTACTGCCAACTCCAGATCTCGTCATCTACGATCGGCATAACTCTTTTGACGACTCTGAGCTGTCCTCATCCGATCTCGTATCCTGGTCACAATATCTGTTGTCTGCTGTACCATCTCTGGCCCAGTCAAAATCCTCTCGCCAACCTCATCCCAATGCACGGGAGACCTACACCTCCTCCCGTACAAAGCCTCATAAGGAGCCATCCCAATCGATTCCTGAAAGCTGTTATTTTACGTGAATTCTACCAAGGGCAATCTAGAATCCCACGCACTCTGAAAATCTATCACGCAGGCTCTCAGTAAATCCTCTAGAATCTGGATGACTCTCTCCTACTGACCGTCTGTCTGCGGGTGAAAAGCCGTACTGAATGATAGCTTGGTCCCCAATGCAGCATGTAAGCTCCTCCAAAACGCAGACGTAAACCTGGAATCCCTATCTGACACAATAGAGACTGGTATGCCATGCAGCCTGACAATCTCTCTAATGTAAAGCTCTGCATACTGCGTCAATGTGAAAGTGATCCCACGCACTCTGAAAATCTATCACGCAGGCTCTCAGTAAATCCTCTAGAATCTGGATGACTCTCTCCTACTGACCGTCTGTCTGCGGGTGAAAAGCCGTACTGAATGATAGCTTGGTCCCCAATGCAGCATGTAAGCTCCTCCAAAACGCAGACGTAAACCTGGAATCCCTATCTGACACAATAGAGACTGGTATGCCATGCAGCCTGACAATCTCTCTAATGTAAAGCTCTGCATACTGCGTCAATGTGAAAGTGGTCTTCACCGATAGAAAGTGTGCGGACTTGGTGAGTCGATCCACAATCACCCAAATCGCCGTAAAGCCTCTGGGACTCCTAGGTAAACCAACTACAAAATCCATCGTGATGTTCTCCCATTTCCACTCAGGGATAGGGAGTGGCTGTAGTAACCCTGCTGGTCTCTGGTGCTCTGCTTTGACCTGCTGACAAGTCAAACACTCTGATACAAATCGTCCGATATCCCCCTTCATCCCTGGCCACCAGTAAAGTGCCTGCAAATCCCTGTACATATTCGTACTCCCTGGATGAATGGAATACGTCGATGCATGGGCCTCTGATAAGATCTTAGCTCTCAACTGCTCAGTGCTGGGTACCCACATGCGACCCCTGAAACGGACTATCCCATCCTCAACTGTGTACAAACCTCGTCCTCTGGCCTCATCCCTCCGTTTCCACTGCTGTAACTGCTCATCTGCGGCCTGGCCGTCCCTAATCCGATCACGAAGAGTCGGCTGAACTGTGAGTGCTGCGAGGCTAGGCGCACGTCCTACTGAATAAAACTCAACCCAAATCTCTGAATCTCAGTCTGTAGTGGTCGCTCAACTGATAAACACGCCACCACTGAAGTCTTCCGGCTCAAAGCGTCTGCTACCACATTAGCCTTACCCGGATGGTAGCTAATGTCACAGTCATAATCACGAAGAGTCGGCTGAACTGTGAGTGCTGCGAGGCTAGGCGCACGTCCTACTGAATAAAACTCCAACCCAAATCTCTGAATCTCAGTCTGTAGTGGTCGCTCAACTGATAAACACGACACCACTGAAGTCTTCCGGCTCAAAGCGTCTGCTACCACATTAGCCTTACTCTGAAATGAAATAACTAAGTGGTCACGGGGTAACAGCCGCAGCGGAGCATCAGACGTCCTCAAGCCGGTCGGAGTAATCAACATTATGCTCATAATCGTTATACATTAACAGGGGATCCCCGGGCCCGGATACCCGGCTAACTCCCATCGTTACTTTGCCCCACAACACTTCAATTTCTCAAAATATTTTCATTCATGCCTTAACATTCTTTAAACTTTCATGATGCATGCGTTTCATAAAAATCATGCGACTTAAAATCTTGGCCCATCAATATATTCAAATTTTCTTAAAACATTACATACATCCATAAGCTCATAATCGTTATACATTAACAGGGGATCCCCGGGCCCGGATACCCGGCTAACTCCCATCGTTACTTTGCCCCACAACACTTCAATTTCTCAAAATATTTTCATTCATGCCTTAACATTCTTTAAACTTTCATGATGCATGCGTTTCATAAAAATCATGCGACTTAAAATCTTGGCCCATCAATATATTCAAATTTTCTTAAAACATTACATACTTAAATACATAAGATGATACATATAAATTTAAATGTATATTAATGGGCCTATGCATTATTTTCTCGGCCCGATCAAGGACTGGCTCAAGCGACTGGCCCACTACTTCTAAGCCCAAAGCCTCAACTCAAACTTAAAATCATACTAAGTCCAACTCATAATGGCCCAACAACTAAGAACAAACCCTTTTTTAAAATCGTTTGAAGGACTCGGCCCAATATCGTAAAAAAAGGCTTAAAACTTATTAAAATAAATATCGTCCCAAATCCACTAATTTGGTTAAAAACTCAATCTAATTAAAAATTCCAGCAACTTAAAATAGATTTTGACTTAAAATCGTTGACCCGAAGTCATTTGACCAAAAACTAAATCTTAACTTAAAAAGTCGACTTGACCCGATAAAAATGACTCGAACTTTAAAAATAAAATAACCCGGCACAAAAATAAAATAACTCGGACCGAACTTAAAATATTGACTCGACACTTAAACCACTCGACCCGACCCGATTGAACCGACCCATCGGTCCAAACGAACCGGCCCAAACCAAACACTCAACCCTAAACCTAAAATACACTCTCCTGCACAAGCTGCCGCCGCAACCAGTCTCCGGTTATTACCTTCGTTCTCCTTGATCCGGCCACCAATGCCAGAGCCCTTCCTACTGGACCACCCACAGATCCAGGCGGTTCTAACGTGACCAACCTTGCCTCAAACCGTGACCTAACCAGGGAGATATGGTCGCTGCAAGTGGACGCACCAGCCATACCTCGCCGTCGCGACCACCTGCTGGTTTTCGCGTTCGTTATCTCTTCTACGGCCACCAATGCCGGAACCCTTCTGGATGGACCACCCAAAGGTTCAGGCGGTTCTAACGAGACCAACCACAGCCCCAACCGAGCTCGCACGAAGGAGAACGAACGCTGGGAAGGAGACGCACGCGACACGCACAAACACACACTGCGCGGTGTGCGACATCAAGCCATTGGTTCGACCACAATTCCACCACTTAGAACCATGAAAAGCCACTCCTAGGACCACCATGAACCACTTAACCATGAGCCAAGACCCCTCAAGCAGCCCATGAACCGAAGCCATGCAAAAAGGATCAAAACCGTGAGGTGCACATATGAGTACATGCATGATCATGAACATAAACCTTGAGATCTGAAGCATACACGAAATTTCCATGCATAATCTTTATAAAAACAGTATAATATGATCTATATGGTGAGAAAAGAAAGAATATAACATGCCTTGATTGATTGAGAAGTGAAAATACGTGATACCGGGGCGGAGGACAATGGAGAAGACCACACCTTGAGTTCCAATGAAAAAGCTTGCAATTTTCGGCCACCAAGGGGAGTATAGAGGCTGTTGTTGGCTGATGAGAGGGGAGGCTAGGGTGATTTTCGAGTTTAGGTGAAGGGTTTATGAAAAAATGTACTAAAAAGCCCTTCTACATTGTTTTATTTAAAGAAAATAAAGCCCATCATTATACTAGCCCATCCTCTAATTAAAAAGGCTTAAAAACATTTAAATATCAGCCTCCAAGCCTTTAATTTTCGTAATATAAGGTCTCTAAATTTTAAAAGTGTCATAAAAGTCATAAAAATGGCCCGTATAGGCGAAAAACGGGTCCTCCTCGATAACCGTGCATAAAATCTCATTTTCTTGGAAATTGTGCATAAAATAAAAATATTTTGCTTTAAAATATGTCTAAGTGCTAAAACATTAAAATATTTTCGATTTGGTCGACTCCGGGCTCGTCCCCGCTTACCGATCTCAAACCGTACCGTAAAGCGATAAGCATACGTAGAGCATAAAATCATCACATAAACACAAACATGACATGCAAATCACATAATCATAAGGTTTTCCTCCTAGTCATGCATTCAATTCACGTAATTAGGATTTCTGGGCGTTACAAGAACCAGTTGGTCATGGTTAGCATACAGTACGGTCCTTTCAACACATATATCCCGATCAGATCAACGATCATTGGTAAATCGAGAGTCGCTAGAGATCCGATAACTATGCATACATCTTGGAGATCAAATAGTGACATCGCGAGTGTTACTAGGCAAACCCATTTACCCAAAACACATCCAGTACTCTGGCCAGAGATTTATCACACTATTATCTCCTCAGATAACATAGGATATCCACGCATAAAAGCGAGCGGTGAATCCTCGACAACGAAGCATCGACTCCTACAAGCATCGGGACCTCACCCAATCCCGCCACCTAATGACCCCAACTGAGTCGGTAAACGGGTCAAAGTGAGGCACCTATCATGTAGAGTCTCAATGACGTTTCGAGTAGTGAGGACTAATCAGTACAACCAAGAACTCGGACTTATCCACTCGACAAATGGTAACCACTTCGAAAGTCCGAACGAGGGTAATTCAATAGATCACCAGGTCACTATCCATCTGCATGCTCAGAACATCACAATGTTCCCTACCAATGAAACATGGTACTTTGCATCGCAGATGCTAGTCTCAAGCTCGGGCGGCCTTATCCTCATTTTGATGACCCAATCGACTAGGAACGAGTTCAGAATACACAGTGACTATTAGATGTATTTCATGATAGCCATCATATCCACTATCACATCTAACATACACTATGGTGCATTCTAGGTCTTTATCCAACACAATTGTTAACATTATAACATAATGAAAATAAAGAATGCCATAAAAGAAATGCGTATTTCATAAATAAAGATCGTTATACACAAGAGTCAATAAAACCCACACGCCACAAGTTGGCTAGTTGGGCATCTACTCTAACACTGGTCATCCAGATCTGGATTGCGATGCGACACCGTTTAGCGATAGCAAATTTGGTGTTAGCGGGATGATGTGTCCAGTTGGGAGAGTGAACTTCTGTGCGACATCGTTTGGAGGAATTCCAAATCTTATTTGGCGTAGAGCCCAGATCTGGGGGAGTACTCAGATCTGAGTGGGTATCAGCTTTGAGCCTGTGTTGTTGGTGGCTAGTGTTCATCAGATTTGGGAGACTTAAGTCGTATATATATAGAGGACTTTGACTGTAGTCTCGCCATTATCTTTTCCCGACACTTAGAAATATTTCGCATAAGCTTACTCTGTCGCGATACCCTAGTTACTGTTCACCGAACCTTATCTTTTTCGATTGCCGACGGTAGACAACTCCGATTGAAGCAAGAGTGGTAGCGCTGGACTCCTCTTGTCAAGACGTTTCTTCTTATACTTCTTTCAAAGACTTGGGTCGCTGTTACATTTAGAACAATGGTAAAATGCATTTAACTTCTTTTGATGCACGTCCTGACATTGGAATTTTTCTTGGTTATTCGGCTGTCACAAAGCTTATCGCGTTTTTAATAACAGAACGCTGACAGTTGAAGAGTCAATACATGTTAAATTTGATGAGTTTAGTTTTTATTCAAATTCTGTCACGTAGTCATCCAAGCTAATCTAGCATAAGTCATCCAAGCTAATCCAGCATAAGTCATCCAAGCTGATCCAATAGAAGTCATCCACGCTGATCCAGCAAAAGACATCAAAGCTGCTCCAATAGATGAAACTCAAGTTGTTCCAGAAGCTGAACCTCAAACTGATAACACGGGCGATGCTCCAGCCAATCTGAGAGGATCATACAGACTTTGGAGGATATTCTGCGAGCTGTAGTGATGGATTTCAATGGAGTTGACAAGATTCGTTGTCTCTGATAGAGTTTTCATATAATAATAGCTACCAAGTGACTATTGAGATGAAACCATTCGAGGCTCTGTACGATAGGAAGTGCAGATGTTGGGAAGAATTTGGAGAGAGGCAGCTATCTATACCTGAGTTCATGTAGCACATGAAGGACAAAATTTATCTGATTCGGAGTAGAATGAAGGTTGCACAAGATTTTCAAGCCAGCTATGCTAATAAAAGGCGTAGGTCTTTGGAGTTTTAGGTTGGCAATCGAGTATTTTTGCGAGTTTCTCCTTTCAAGAGTACGATGAGATTCGGACTCAAGGACAAGCTGGCTCCTCGATTCATCGGACCGTACGAAATTTTTGAGAGGATTGGATCGTTGGCGTATCGGTTGCTATTATTGCCTGAATAGTTGGCGATACATGATGTATTTCATGTGTCAATATTGAGGAAATATGAACCGAATCCTTTCCACGTTTTGAGAGCCGATGAAGTAGAGCTGTATCAAACGCTGAGCTATGTAGAGTACCCAATTCAGATTCTAGATAGAAAGAAGAAACAGATGAGGAATAAAACCATACCCTTGGTTATGGTGCAGTGGAATAAGCATGCTAGGAAAGAGGCTACTTGGAAAGTGGAAGCCAAGATGAGACAAGAGTGACCTCATCTGTTTGAGTATTCAGCTTTCTCCTCGTGAGCTGTTTTGTGATCTGGATGTGTTGATTTCGAGGAAGAAATCTTTTCTTAGTGGGTGAGGACTGAGAATTGTTTTTTGAGGTAATGAGTGATTAATCAGATTATATTATCAGCATTTATTGGGATTAATCAGCTTAGAGAGTTAATCGGGTTAGTAGGAAGCAGACCACGCGTGAGCTGATATGAGGTTGCGCAAGCTGTTCTTGAAGTATTGTGTTGTATAGCTGTGCTGAGCTAGTGTGAACTGATCTGCTTTAGTAAGAGATAGTAGGGTGGTTGCTCTGAGCTGATATCAGGTTGTGTAGTGAGATGTAAGCTGGATTCAGCTTTGGGAGTTACGCAGCGTTCTGAGCTGAGTAGTAAGATCAGGGGTGTTGTGCTGTGTGGTTTGGTGAAATCATCTTAGGCGTAAGATGAGGGCAATGATCAGCTTACGTGAAAGCTGTTGGTCGCTCGGGTCGGTTGTGAGCTGAGTGGACGATCATATTAGGCGAGATCTGTGAGGATTGAGAAGTTAGATTAGTGATTAATTGATTTGATTTGGGATTAATCACGCTTATTTGAGGGAATTACGTAGGGAATGTGATTCCTGCTGAAATTTCAGTCGCAGCGCTTGGTTAGGAAATGAGAATTATCGAAATTTGGTGAAGTCAACGCTGGTCAAAGTTACTGTAGCTCCTGCTGGTGGAATTGGAATCAGCAGATATGGTGACATCAGCGTGACGCATGAAGATCTGCTGGTTTTGGTGCGAATTGAAGTTGCTGCTGGCAGACATCGCGCGTAGCGTGAGATTGAGTGAGGTAGTGACGCGTGTTAGTCAACATTTTTGGAGCGTTGACTATTAGTTTCAGCAGATGCGCTTGTGAGAAGAGATCAGCAGATGGTTTGAGATCTAGTTGCAAGAGCTGTCGATAGATGTGGTGACGTAGGCGTGACGTATTACTTGCTGCTGATATTAGTTTGCGTTGCGTGATTACTGCTGATCAGCAGGCGTGCTTTTGCTAGAGTGTATATGAAATGACGTCGTTTGATTTAGTTGATGCGTCGTCGTTTTGAGTGTTTTCTCGCGACCAGCAGATAGATTGAATTGTAGAGAGAGCTGTTGTCAGCTCTTGGTTGCTTTGGCTTGCGAGAGCTGTTGTCTGCTGATATTTGCTACGGCGTCATTTTAGATAAGTTGGAACGGTGTTGTTTTGAGATGTTTTGTGCGATTGCTTTTGATGGTTGTTGCTGATGAATTTTACGAAGTGAAAGGAGAGAATTGCTGCTGATAGACTCCTGCTGATTTCTTCGATAGATCTTGGTGAATCAGCAGGCGAGATTTGAAGAGGTATTTATAGAAGTGTTGATCGACACTTAGAAATATTTTGAACCAGCCATATCTTATCTCTTCTTCTCCAAACCCTCGTCGAGCTACTGTTCACCGTCATTTTCTATCGCGATTTCCCGTTGATTCCGACCTCCGTTTTTTTTAGAGTTCTGGTTAGCGTTGGAAACCTCTTGAGAAGACCTTTCTTTTCCTACCAATCTTGGAGGCTGTGTTGAGCTGGAGCGAGAACGCGAAACGGCTGAGTTGAGCAGTAAGTTGCGCCGTGCGTTTCTATCCTTTGGGTGAGCTTTCTTTTGTTGGTTTGAGCTAAGATATTAGGTATCTTTGGCAGATTTAAGCTTCTAGGAATTTTGAAGGGTAATTGTTGAGGGAGCTTCAAAGGCAGTAAGCTTGGGTTGTTGCTGGAAGTATCTTTGTTGAGAATCTGTTAGGTAATTCGAAGAGGAAAGGTACGGATTGAGCAGCTCTTAGCAGCTTGAGCGTGAGCATGTCTGTTGTTCGATGTTGTGAACTGCTGCTATATGAATTACATGATCTTAGATGAGGAAATTGATTGTGTTCTGTTCTGTTTCACGTCTTGTAAACTGTATGCATAGATTATTGAAATTGAACGTCATTCATTGCATACATCTTGAGCCTTTGACAGATTGATTTGATTACCTGATTGGGTGCCACGTTGTGACTGGCCGACTGTTGAGTCGTGTCCAAAAAGTCCAACGCTATCGTCGGAGTGGTGACTACCGGATTCGAGTGTCTACCACCGAGCTGTGATGGGCTGACGGGCCCCGATGATCACGGACCGATGATTTCCACCGGCTGATTGGCTGTGTGTGGTATAGAGGCTTGATTTGAGTTGCCAGTTGATAGACTGGTCTAGCTATCCGAGTTCTTGATAGCCCTCATGCATTCATAGCATTGGTGGTGTACACCGACCACAAGAGCTTGAAGTATATCTTCACGCAGTCGGATTTGAATATGAGGCAGCGACGCTGGATGGAATTGCTTAAGGATTTCGATTGTGAGATTCAGTATCAGCCTGGGCGTGTGAACTTAGTAGCCGACGCTTTGAGCAGAAAGACCCAGCCTGATATGTTAGCATCCTTGAGTATTTCTAAAGTTCATGAGGAGTTGAGTACTTCTGGTTGGCGATTCCAGCCGGGTGATCAGTATTTCTTCGTTTCTTCTATTCAGGTGGAACCACGGATTGTGATGGACATCAGGGAGGCACAGAGGACCGACCCCTATATCCATGAGTTGAGGATTAAGGCGCAGTCAGGTCAGTCTGATGATTTCTCTGTTGCTTCAGATGGATGTTTGAAATTCAGAGGGAGATTAGTAGTTCCGAACCTGATTGATCTGAAGGAGACCCTCATGAATGAAGCACATTGTAGTCGGTACAGTGTGCATCCAGGCGAGCGAAAGATGTACCATGCCTTGAAGTCTCACTACTGGTGGACAGGTATGAAGAGCGACATTTCTGCTTTTATTGCTAGATGTCTGAATTGCCAACAGGTCAAGGCTGAGAGGATGAGACCTGGTGGTCTTCTACAGAGTTTAGAGGTGCCCCAATGGAATTGGGAGCACATCGCCATGGATTTCGTGACTCATCTACCTCGATCGAGTAGGGGATGTGATGCGATTTGGGTTGTGATTGATAGACTTTCGAAGTCAGCCCATTTCATTCCCTAATGTGAGGTGTTCGATGAAAAAGATGGCTAGAGGTGCCCCAATGGAATTGGGAGCACATCGCCATGGATTTCGTGACTCATCTACCTCGATCGAGTAGGGGATGCGATGCGATTTGGGTTGTGATTGATAGACTTTCGAAGTCAGCCCATTTCATTCCCTATGATGTGAAGTGTTCGATGAAAAAGATGGCGAAGTTATATATCGACCATGTGGTTAGATTGCATGGAATTCCGGTTTCGATAGTGTCTGACAGAGATCC
>KQ993809.1:230401-246741 GCA_001598015.1 Dorcoceras hygrometricum | reverse complement strand
CCTGCTGCGTGATTTTGAGCCAGGAGAATCTGTTAGGTAAATTGAAGAGGAAAGGTACGAATTGAGCAGTTCTTAGCAGCTTGAGCGTGAGCATGTCTGTTCTTCGATGTTGTGAACTGCTGCTATATGAATTGCGTGATCTTAGATGAGGAAATTGATTGTGTTCTGTTCTGTTTCACGTCTTGTAAACTGTATGCATAGATTATTGAAATTGAACGTCATTCATTGCATACATCTTGAGCCTGAATTGATAAATTGATTTGATTACCTGATTGGGTGCCACGTTGTGACTGGTCGACTGTTGAGTCGTGCCTGAAAGTCCAACGCTATCGTCGGAGTGGTGAGGCTAGTTGGGCATCTACTCTAACAGAGCTGTGATGGGCTGACGGGCCCCGATGATCACGGACCGATGATTTCCACCGTCTGATTGGCTGTGTGTGGTATAGAGGCTTGAATTGAGTTGCCAGTTGATAGACTGGTCTAGCTATCCGAGTTCTTGATAGCCCTCATGCATTCATAGCATTGATTAGTAGCATGTTGCATGTTTATCTGCTTTGATAGCTCTTCGTACTGAGGCTTGACCTCGTATTTTGTTCCTGTCTTGTCTTGCTGGGTCTGTGTGCCCATTTGCAGGAGCTTTAGGTAACCAAGCTGGGCCGAGTGGAAGTTCAGCTGGTCGATCCCCGCGTTCTTGAGTCCCAGTCTATATATATGATATGTATTGAACCGGGGGATGCCCCATGTTATCATGTATTGGGGATTTGTATTTGATTGTAATTATGTTGTGTTGGAATTTGAGTTAACTCGTATTTTAATTATCACTATTTTGAACGAATGATTTGAAGTTCAGGCCTTTGTATTTCGAAAAATTTTTAAGCCCTGATTTTTAGCTTCCGTGTTTATGCGCTTATTATGTGTTAATTGTTACTAATTAGCACGGGGCCTGACAAGATCTGTTGAAGCGCGCGAGCTGACCAATGTGTGATATGATACGGCTATGCATGGTGTGAACTGTTTCGTATGTTCAGATCAGGTGTGAGCTGATCTGGTTCTTTTGTGCTAGAAGGTACGCGACCAGGGTACGCGAGAGCTGATTTGCGTGCGAGAGCGTGATCTGTTGGTGAGCGCGAGCTGGCTGTGAGCACGAGCTTTTGCGTTGTGCGTGCTGAGTTTCATGCCAAATCTGAATATAGTGTAGATGTCTGAGCTGATCTGAGAACACTGTACCAAGATCTGAGGAACTTAAGTCGTATATATACGACCAATGACCAAGTGTTAGTCATTTCTACACCACATATCACCTTCTCTTCTTCTTTAGAGAGCATCGAACAGATATTTCCCGGAACCCTTGTCAATGTTCATTCGAACTGTAATTTTCTGATTGCTGGAGTTTGGTCGATGGGTGCTAGCATTGGAAACCCCTATAATCTCTAGAATTCCTTACCAATTTGGAGGACGTTAGCGACCGGGAGAGAGAAGTCGACTAGGAGCGTAAGCGTTTGATTTCTAGCATTTTCCGGTCGAGTTGCGCTCTAGTTCAGGTAACCCTGTTATGCTAATGCTGGTTTCAGTTCTTAGTGTTAATAATTGAGCTGGAGTAGTGTACTATGTTTAGTCATAGTCGTCCAGCTTAGAGAGCTTCGGTCGTGAGCTGTGTAAGCCTTGCCCGAGCTGATTTCTTGGGTGTTTTGTTCAGCTTAGCACCTCTCTTGTGGTTTTGTCGAGATTTCTTCACCCTGAGCTGTTGGTCGTGAGTTGTGCATCGACAGTGGTGTGATCTGTTCTGGCCGTGAGCTTTGTTTAGGTGTTTTTGGTAAGATTGTTGCAAGGTATGGATAGAACGAGTATATTACAGCTTTGCAGAATTAGAAATGTGTGATGTGTGATTTACGTGCCTTGTGGTGATATAGATTGACATGTTGTAATGGAATACCTATTGCATTAGAACATCATGTGAGCATTGGACATGAATTCGTGCATTCATATTGAGCATGATATCGATTGATTGATAACCGATGCATGGATCGATCTGATTTTCCTCCTCAGTTGGATGTTGTTGATTGAGAGGCTCTCGTGGAGTGGTGTTGATCGGCACACTCACGATTGAGTGCAACTGAGGAAGCACCGAGACTTGTCACCGGCCTCGACCCCTCTTTTGTTGTGACCTAGTAGAGCGCTGGCGATTGACTTTCCATCAAGAATGTCCGGGTAGCGCCCGAATCCTCGATTATGTGGCCGTTTTCGCTATCCTGATGGGTGATCGGGTAGCTCCTGAACTCATACTACGTTGTCACATTGTGATTGAACTTTCGTTTGGCCTCTGATGATTTCATTACCCGTTTCGATTGTACCTGAGCATGCATTGCATTACATGTTACATATTTCTTTTGTATTGTACTGTTGTATTTATTATGTTCTCCATATTGAGGCATTGCCTCTTTCTTTCTCCTTTGGGGCTTCTTGGGTCGTGTGACGACCATTGCATGTGGTTCATGTAGACCAGCTAGTCCGAGTCGTGCTTCAGCTGGGGGAGCCCGTTAGATGCCGATCTTGAGTCCCAGTTATTATATAACAGAAATAACTCTGATATGATGTTTACAATAGTTGTAGTATTTGTCGAACTTTGTGTGCATGATGTTTACTGATTGATGTTGTATTAAAGCTGTAGTTTGAGTATTCATGTACTTTGAAACACTGTTTTTTGAACCGGACCGAACCGGCCGGTTCAACCGGTTCGACCGGGAACCGGCCACTGTTCCGGTCCTGACCATATATAATAACCGTTTGACCGGTTTGACCGGTCAAAACCGGTCAAACCCGATCAAAAACCGGTCTAACCGGCCTTGAACCGGACGAACCGGCCACAAACCGGTTCGACCGGTTTTTTGAATTTATTTTTATTTTTTTTTAAATAAATTTTTTTAAAAAAATCGTTAATTCAAAAATATTCGTTGTTTCAAGGCAGGCCAAAATCACATCAAATTTTGCAGAACCCTAAAGCCTCAAAGAATTTGAAAAAATAAATATTTTTATCTATTTATATATATTTTTTAGATTTTTAAAAATTTAAAACATATTATTCATTATATTTATTAATATTTTATTATTAAATTATAATCCGGTTCGACCGTCCGGTTGAACCGGTTGGACCGGTTGAACCGTTTTTAATAGCTAGACCGGTTCGATTACCGGTCCGGTTATGAAAACATTGCTTTGAAATGTAATTTTAGTTCAGGCTGAAGCGAAAAATTTTAACTCGCTTTTAAACTTCCGCATTAAGTGTTGATTTAGTGCTTTAGTACAAGATTAGAGTATCTGCCTTACATAATATATAAAAACACAAACATTAATTAACTACATCGGTCTATCTCCTTCTCTACTGTTTGTTTTCGAAAATTGATTCATTTTTCTATTAGAAATTACATTCAATAATCAAATCTTAAGTTATGGATATGTATTAACTAAATAATATTTTGTATCATTTTGGCTTCCACATTGATAGATTTTCAGACTGTGTGTATAATCCACCTTATATACTGTAAAATAAATTAAATATATATATAATAATTGACTTTTTTAAGTTACGTGTATAATTGATCGTGATTAAGACATTAATCTTAATTAAAGGGCGATATGCATTGGCAAATGCAATAATTGAATTGTTCCTTTAAGATATTTAAAGCAACGTGTTAGCACATCTTGCTTGGTTCCAGTCTGCGGTAAACTTGAGATAATCTCATCTTATATGCCTTTGACTGGATAAATATCAATTTGCCATTTAGATGATATATCTCATCTACCTTTCACTATTCACACATATGTCCCTGCGCGGTGCTCATACAATTTTTTGATTATGATGAGGATTAAATATAACAAATATTATGCTAAAACAATTAGAAGGATATTTACTTTGAGAAAGATAAAATTTGGAAGGATATTTCAATATTTCATTGTCACAACGAAAACACTTTACATGTTCATATAAATATGTTATGGTGCACAATCCATGTCTACCGCTTATATGACAGTTTATGAGTGGTTGTTTGAGAAGAGATAGTTTATCATGAGATGCCACATAAGTGGTACACATGAAGTATCCAGATGTTGTTTTCTTAATGAAAACACAAGGGCGTATTTGATTGTTTACATATCTATTTTTCATCAAGTGCTCACTCAACCGATTATACCACATTCGACCAGATTGTTTCAATCCATATAATGATCTCTGTAATTTTACAGAATAACATTCTTTGGGTTTTGAAGTTTGTGCTTCAGGCATATTAAACATTTCATATATATATATATATATATATATATATGTCACTATTTATTTTAAAGACCAGAAATAATTTCAAAGTCAAATTTGAAAGCCGAGCTTTGCATCTAATCCAAATCTTAAAAAAAATTATCACGGTTACGGAATAGAACGTTCAAGTCCATAGCAAAACCCATCAATGTTAGACCTCAAAGAATTGGGTTACCCAGATTGTTTTTGATAAAGCCCAATAATATATCGGGAACCTAATCTCAGTCATGAACTTTTCTGGCCCATATAAATCAGCCCATTTTGTTTATTTTACTTTCATGTCGAAATGATTATCAAAAAGGCCATTATACGCTTTCTTAATTATAAAGGACTATGTTACAAATTATTTAGCAAGGAGACTCTCTAAAAATAAAGATATAAAAGGGGTTAGATTAATAAATTCCCATAGTTACGAACCCGAACTAGGTTGCAAGTTTATAATCAAAGGCTGAATTATTGAATCGTCTTTTATTTCATTGGGCGATATATAATAATCTCGTCGCAAAATAAAATCATAAACATTGTTAAGTCATCGGAAACTAAACATACTTTTCTGCTATCTCCAGGAGACACCCACAAAGCTCTTGCGGGACGGAGAGCATGGCCATATGATCTGCACTTTCAATTTCTTTTACTTCGTCCACTCCAAAGTTTTCGATTTGCCAGAGCTGAAAATCTCTGGGAATTGCCCTGTCCTGGGTGCACACAACATAGATCCTCTTAACAGATCCAAACCCTTCATACGAGAATGGCCTCTTCTTCGCCAAATCTTCACGAAATAGAGAACTTGGCCTCAACAAAGCACTTGCTAACGCCACATCCTGCCAAGTATACATGGTGTCAAACTCATTCGACTTCCAATTATATTTCAGTTTGTCTAAAAAAATTGAGTTACCAATTTATATTAAGATTTTTGTACTCAATATAAAATATAGTTATGGACCACATCGTGAGATTCTTCAGAAATGTTAATACTGCCACTACATTCCAAAAATAACAATTGGAACGTAATACCATGTGAAAGTTATTGGCATAACTCCACCCCACGGGCTAGATCAAAAGGGAGGAATGTTCAAACCCATATATACAACTCTTAAAAACTTGATTCGAGCAGATATGAGGCATCTACTAACTTTCGCTTATGCATGATTGATAAGTGCATGAATAAGGTAAGAATAAGATCAACACTGAAGTTGATTAAGAGAAGGAATGAAATTGTAGGTTTACTCAACTCCAATGATTGATACCATAAAAGAAATTAAACGTCATAAGAATAGCCAACAAAAAGTGTTTAGTATCTGATGCCCCCTTTTACCACCTCGGGACCCGAGAACCGAACCGATCACCCCAGGGCCGCAATGCACACCAACAGCTCGGGTGTCGCACGAAGACCAAGCAACACGCTACACACCTGACCTACGTTGTTAAGCTCGGGAGCTGGCCCGAGGACTCTCTACCAGTTCGGGGATATTTCCCGAGCTTACTGTCCCGACGTGTTAAAGCATTTTCGCAAAAGGCGGAGAACGTGGGCCGGATTATGCGGAAGACGTGCGCACGACCTCACTCACGTTTTGGCAGAACGTGCAAGCTAATCGCTTCATCTACCTAGCCCCTCTATAAATACCAGGTACGCCTCACATTACGCTCTCTCGGATTTTTCTCACTCATTCGCTCTCACAGCATCAATTGGCGCCGTCTGTGGGAAACGTTGAAGAAGGAGAACAAAACACCACTTAAAGGGATTAGAGCTCGGGATACCGGAGAAAATAGCAGCGCTCGGGTCTTGATTATACGGGTAGTATAACCAGCGGCGTCCCAACTCAAAAGCGCGGAGCGCATCAGTTTGACCCTGCACAAGCAACTTAGCGTCCGACGAGGGAACATGCTAGGTCCGCGCAAATTCATAACTACCTAGACAGGTACATTCCACCACTTTGGCTTGGGTACGCATACGCAAGATACTACTGGCGGAGTCGATCCCGACCTGGAGTGTCTAACGAGAGATCGCATATCACTGGGGACACTCTTCGCCCGAGATTATGGCCCGCGTGCGGACAATTTAAACCAAGGATAGTAGTTATCTTACCCCTTAAAATGCTTTGCTTTAGAGAAACTGTGTTTTAGCGCAGGACAACTCGATTTGCTCGGGGAAATGTTTGATATGTATTTACCGAGCAATATATCACCTCGATCGATTCGGGAATACGTTAGTTTTATTGACCGGGGCATTTATTGGCTATCATCTCGGGAATTTATTATGTCTTGCTCGAGGGTGTACTATATCCAGCATAGAGATTCTGTATCGCTCCGCTCGGGGAATTATTCTGCGCTCTGCTTGGGGAGTTTATTATCCTCACTCGGGAACTTATTATCCCTTCGTGGGAGGTTTATTACCAAGGCCCGGGAATCTATTGTATCAGCCTGCTCGGGGATCTCTTGTCTGTCTGGCTCATACCCTGCTCGGGGTCATATCTTTTCGGGCTCGGGAATCCATCGCCTGCTGAGATTAAAGCTCGCGCACCAACATTATGAACCAAGTTCTGTTCGGGAACCACAATCTTTTGCTCGGGAGTGCGTTCTTCGCTCGGGAGTACGTTATTTACTCGGAGGCACGTCTTTTGCTCGAGAGGGCGTTCTTTGCTCGGGAGCCCATTATTCGCTTCCCAGCACGTTATTCGCTCGGGAGCACGTTATTTGCTCAATTTATTATCTCGACCTTCTCGAGAAAACTTCATGCTCTAGGAAGTCTATTACAAAGCCCAGTCCCGCACTGGCAAAACTTCGCGTAGCTCTTCTACGCAAATACATAAGCCCGACCAGTTCGGCACCTAAGCCCAGTCCCGCACTGGCAAAACTTCGCGTAGCTCTTCTACGCAAATACATAAGCCCGACCATCTCGGCACCTAAGCCCAGTCCCGCACTGGCAAAACTTCGCATAGCTCTTCTACGCAAATACTTAAGCCCAGTTCCTCACTAGCAATCTCAAAGCCCAGTCCCGCACTGGCAACATAAGCCCGACCAGCTCGGCACACTTAAGCCCAGTTCCGCACTGGCAATCTCAAAGCCCAGTCCCGCACTGGAAACATAAGCCCGACCAGCTCGGCACACTTAGGCCCAGTTCCGCACTGGCAATCTTAAAGTCCAGTCCCACACTGGCAACATAAGCCCGACCAGCTCGGCACACTTAGGCCCAGTTCCGCACTGGCATCTTTTCGTGTAGCTCTTCAACACAACTACGAAACCCAGCCTTGCTGGCATACTAAGTCCGATTGGCTCGGCATTACGAGTCCAACATTTGTTGGCGTCTTAAGGCCGACCATCTCGGCATACAAGTTCAGCTCGGGTTAACAAAGAAGTTCGGCATATAAGTATACCTCTTGCCTTGCCCCCCTACGCTTAGACGAATTCTGCTATGAGAAGTGATCCTTAAGGAGTTTGTTTAATAGTTTTTATACATGAGTTATCATACGTCAGAGTTGCTCGGGATAGTTTGTTTCGAAACCAACGAAGTAAAAGTAGGCAAGGATGAAAAGGTGAAATTGTTGATTTCATTCAAGCTTCAAAATAAATACAAAATGCAAAGGCATTAAGCTGGAGGAGCCTCCTCCTGACTTGAGCTGCTTCCTTCTTCCTCTTCATCATCGGGCAAATTAGCCAGGGCTCGCTCAACATCAAGGAAGGAGGCAGGGTGTTCTTCTTCAGTGTACCCGCTCTCCCTGAATTGTGCCAGGCACCCGTCAAACCCCTTTTCGAAGAAGGCTAGGGCCTTCCCCGAACACAGGACTCTAAACTCTTTGGACTGCAGGAACTTCTCCTTCCCGAGCTCCCAAGAGTTTGCCGCCTCGTCTTTCCATTTGTCCACCTCAGCTTGAAGGGCCTTGTTTTCCTCCTCAGCGCGAAAAGCTCGGGTTCGGGAGGATTCCAGCTCGAGCGCCATCTCTTTGTTCTCCTTGTCGTGAGTAGCTTGTATCTCCTCGAGCTGCTTCATTAAGCCTTCATGCTCCTGGATTAACCCATCCATCGAGTGCTTGGTTTTAGTAATCTCCTCTCGTGCGTGGAGGAGGCGATTGGCCACTGAGCCACTCCATACTACGGCCTGCGGAAGAGATAACAGTTAGCATCAGCATCGGGATCAGAGGATAGAAAGGTCAAGGTGAATGCTTACTTGCATAAGGTGGAGACTGGCAGCCTCCAGAGCTGCTAGGTCGGGAACGCTATTCACATCAATTCCTGTGCATTAAAGCACTTTTCTCTCGTAACCTTAAGAAAATCAGTTAGCTCGGGCGCGGGCTCGGGAGTCGATGGAGGCTGAGTATATGCATTATCCCTCCACGACATATCGCAACCCCATGGGTTCTCCCGACTAGAGATGCGTTTAATGAAGAAGTATCTGCTCATCCACCCTTTGTGTGAGCTCGGGTTACCGCTTACGCACTGGTTAGAAATATAAAACTTCCCGGGACCTAACCTCTTGATTTGAACTAATCGCATCAAGGTGTACGTCGAGAGGGGGATCCTAAAAAATTTTAGTAAGATTCCTAAGGAAAGCAAGGAACTAAAAGAATTAGGGGTAAGTTGGCTCGGGCTGATCTCGAGGTGATTACACAGGTCAGTTATGAATCTAGGAACCGGGAACCTAAGTCCTCTTTCTATTTGGTTTACGTAGAAAGTGTGGAATCCAGCAGGGGGACAGTGAGCTCGGGCGTGGACGTGGGGAATTACAATTTCGTATAAGTCGGCTATCCCAGCCTTATCCCTAATAGAAGGAATATCCGATTGCCTAAGGGTAGAAGCCTTAATCTCGTACCAGGTACAACCCCGAGCTGCTAACCTTGCTTCATCATGGTCGATCCTAAGTATCCTATCCCCGTGGGTTTCTGCGGTGCTCGGGATTTCTTCTCCCCTAAGACTAGCCTCGGGAGGCGAGGAGAGGTCTATCGATTCCGCTAAACTATCAACCAAGTTATAATCAGGGGAAAACATTTCTACAAGAAGATAGCAAGTTGTGAAAAACTTACAATAGGTCGGGAGTCGGTAGAACTAGCTCGGAGGCAGGTAGGAATTTTGGCAGAGTTTCAGCACTAGTGAAAAACGAAGGTGCAAATGAAAGAGAAAGGTTGCTTATTTATAGAAAAAGTTTGCCTTGGGAATCCCAAACGACTCCTCGAGATACGAGCTACGAATTGACCGTTCGATTTAAATTAATCAAAGGCTGAAAACGATTTCACCCGGATCATGGTTTTCTTCAAAGAAACACAAACAGTAACTTATGAATCTCGAGCGCTGTCCATCGAAGAGTCTATCAAAAGTGTAATGCTGAGAGTTATGATAAAATAAAGTCTTAGCTCGGGTCCCGACCTCCGTTACATATACTCCTATACTTCAATTCTTCGTCTAGGACTCGCGGCGGGGGATACTCCTGATGCCCCCTGTTACCACCTCGGGACCCGAGAACCGATCCGATCACCCCAGGGCCGCAATGCACACCAACAGCTCGGGTGTCGCACGAAGACCAAGCAACACGCTACACACCTGACCTACGTTGTTAAGCTCGGGAGCTGGCCCGAGGACTCTCTACCAGTTCGGGGATATTTCCCGAGCTTACTGTCCCGACGTGTTAAAGCACTTCCGCAAAAGGCGGAGAACGTGGGCCGGATTATGCGGAAGACGTGCGCACGACCTCACCCACGTTTTGGCAGAACGTGCAAGCTAATCGCTTCATCTACCTAGCCACTCTATAAATACCAGGTACGCCTCACATTACGCTCTCTCGGATTTTTCTCACTCATTCGCTCTCACAGCATATTTTTCTCGCACACTGCCTGACTTAGGCATCGGAGGGGCTACGCCGGACACACTTCCGGCGCCCTCTGACATAGTGTTTGTGGCCGCAGGTACTGACGCGAGGCGCAATCCATCATTCGAATCCCTACACCCGACGACAGCTTCTCGATGACCCGACGCCCGAGCTCCTCGACGTGGTGCCAGCTCCTCGGCTGAGATATTTGGCTACATCAGTATCATTTATTGGATCAAGTGTACATAAGTAAAAGTAGTATTATGATCGAGTGAGAGGGAACCGAACCTGTGGGGCACATAATTGATATAGCTTCCGGCTGACAAATTGGGGGCCGAAAAGCATTGCTGTTAGAGGATCTTCGGGTGTACCAATGGATGAAAATTCAACGTCCAACCATTCTTCCGTCGGAGTTCGTTTACAATACTTCGAATTATAAAGCATATTCGCATATAGAAAAAGTTAGCACGATAATATACTATGTTTACGGGTAACCCAGTAAATATACTATATTTGAAGTAACAGTCCCTTATGTTTTAAAAAAACACGAGCCTGACCGATGAGAAGAAAATAAAGAGATTTTTTTGGATTGAAAGTTTTAATTCTATTCAAGATCATGTTATGCTACACCGACGAGAATCAGTTATTTTATCCTATAAAAAAATATTAGAATTTTTTATTCCATTATTGGTTCAAGGGCAGCCGGGCCTACGAAAGGTCATGGGAAATAAGTATTCACCTTTCAAGTAATCAATCATTATATATTCAAGAGCAAAGGTCATTGAATTCTTTACTCCATAGTACAATAATAGAATACGCAGTAATATACACGAAAAGGGAAGATATGAAAGAAAGTAATAGTATATTATATTCATCCTAATAACAGTCCCACAAGATATTTAATTATTTTAATAAAATTTCATTAAACTGCAATTATTACTAATAAATTCGACCTTTATTACTCATTAAAAGGTCGTGAAATAATTGGTCAATAACAATAAGCAAAATTTGTTTTGAAAATTTTCAATTATATCTAAAAAATATTCCCTATAATAGAATTGATAATTGCCTATGTTATCTATTGAATAATGGAGTGGTGATATGTTTTACTAATAGAAGAGAGCCTACCCCATCTGCCGACAGAATGGGACGGAGCGTACCCAATCTGCTGATAGAATAGAGCGTCCCGATCTGCTGACAAAACAGAACGTGGTCTTTTCCGCCGTTCTCGTTTGTTTGTAAAAAGTATGGGTAAATAGTGATTATATAAACACGTATACCACTTGTTTTTCTTCTTTTTTTTTATATCGTTTATCTTTTGCATGTATATAAATATATGATCGATTGGATGTTTGACACTTAACGTGGATAGAAATTCTTTCTTTAATTCGGACTCCAAATTCTAATAATATCCCTGGAAATTCCTATAGAAAAGCTTGTACCTTGTCTTGGATGCAATAATTTTTACTACGAGAGAACAATCAATGTCTTCGGGTCCAGAGAAAATGTATTCCAGTAGCATTAAAAAAAAAATCAAAACGAGGAACACATGCATGCATACAAACAATTTTCAACTTGTCGGCATTTTTGTTTGTTTACTCTTTTGTAAAAATATATAAATAAGCTCAGGTATAAATATATAAAGTAGCTAGAAAAAAAAAAGTTTACCTGGTCGAGTACATAGGATGGCTCATGTGTAGCATCAGGCATGAAGGCAGCCAAGAAAACAGCCGCAGCAATCTTCTGAGGGTACTTGTCCATTGCAACGGCTATGTTCAACCCGCCGAGGCTATGTCCGACCAAAACCACCTTCTGGTCACATGGGATCGAGTCCATGACCTCGAACAACGGAGTCGTGTAGTCAACAAGTGTTCGAGTGTCGTTCAAGCTTTTCGGGTTGATGCCGGAGGCAGAAAGGTCTAGGGCCGTGACATGGTGGCCGGCGGCCTCGAGTAGAGGCTTGAGTTTGTACCAACACCAAGCACCGTGGCATGCGCCGTGGACTAGAACAATATGTAACTTTTGCCTAGGGAACTCCATTAGTTTCGAGCTTTAAGTATTTTGCTTTTTGTTTGATTGGGGAATATGCATGTCTGTATATAGATGGTAATGTACTAAGGTGGGGTGGGGTGAGATGGATGATAGATGGGAAACCAACCTCTTCTAAGGTTTTCCGTAGAAAAGAAAATAAAAAAAAAACCCAACTACCTTAAATATTAAATATACATTCTATGAGGTTCGTGAAAAATAATAATAAATCTGATAGTTTTTAAATATCTATACACTCCATCACATCACATGTGTATCTTTCTTATATTTAGCACCCTAAAAGTATAAACTCCAACATGTTTGTATCGTTCTTATATTTAGCACGGTAAAAATATAAGATAAATACAAAACTAAGGGATAAAACCATTACTTTCATAATCAGATTGGAATCAAACTTGTCTAACTTTTAAGGACGGTCCAACTATTTAACCGATTCAATCGGACGGTCGAAATGTAATACTATATATTAAAAATATTAATAAAATATAATGACTATTAATGTTTCAAATTTTTAAAAAATCTACAATATATATAGTTATACAAAAATATATTTATTATTTTTAATTCTTATTAACTATGTAAATATATATTATAGTTTAAAGTAATAAGAAATTCGAATTTTCCAAAAAATTTAAAAATTATTGAAGACCGGTTGAACCGATTGAAAATCGAATTTTTCAAAAAAAATATTAAAAATTGTTAAAAACAGATTGAACCAGTCGAACCAGTTCAAGCGGTTCTCGGCCGGTTTGCCCGATTCAATCGGTTTTGACATATCAAACGATAAAATGATTTTATTATATTAATTAAGCCGGACCAATAACTAGTTCTCTATCAGAACAACGGCCAGATCCAGTTTTGGAAAACAATGGGTAAAAGATTGGATAATTATAGATTTGAGTGAGTGTTAGTAATTTTTGAAGTCAGACATTTGATTTGTTGTTACTTTTCATAAACTTTAAATGAGGTTCATATATGGCCCCCTATTACCATCTCGGGTCCCGAGATCGAGCGGCATGCTCCAAGCCCGACCTACGCTTCTGAGGTCGGTAGATCACCCGAGGGTGCTCTCCAAGATCGGGATTTGCCCAAGGCCTAACTATCAGTTCGGGGGTATTTCCCGATGACAGTATCTCGACGTGATGAAGAGTTCAGTTCGGGTACGTCTTTCCTTCTGCAAATGAATCCTGTCAAGATACGTCTTTTCTTATTTGAAGAATCCTGGATCGATACACATTTCCTTATCTAGCGAGAGGATCCCGAGGATCGCAGAGAATATTCGTCGAGATATTCTCCTTTCCACCGCCTAACCCCTCTATAAATATCAGGTATGTTTCTTCATCCCACACACACTAATTCTTGCTCTCACTTGCTCTCACAGCATATATTTGCTCTCGTTTTCTCTCCTGCGCACTGCCTGACTTAAGCATCGGAGGGGCTTCGCCGGACACACTTCCGGCGTCCTTTGACCTGTGATTTTTGGTTGCAGACACCAAGGAGAAACAACGTTCATTCCCAAGTGCCCGACGCCCGACGACATAGCTTGAGGTCCCGACGTGGTGGTAGCTCTCGGCTGAGATAATTTGGCTACATCAATTGGCGTCGTCTGTGGGAAACGTAGAAGAAGGAAGACAAGATGCCACCTAAGAGGACTAGAGCTCAGGGTACTGGAGAAACTAGCCGCACAGAGAGTATGTCTCAAAGGTCAAAAAACCCCAATCTCACTGTCGCCCAGATAGCTGAACTGGTAGCAACTACTGTGACCCAGATTTTGGCGAACAGACCTGAGTCACACACGCAACCCGATCAGCAATCCGAGATATCAGGAAGCTCCGCGAGGAGATTGAGCGAGTGAGGGAGGAAAGAAGCTCGACACTTCCTCCCCCACCTGCTCGGGAGGTGCCCTTATCTTCTGAGGTCCTGTCTGCCGAGTTACCTCACCACTTCAAGTTTCCAAATGTAGGGGAGTATGATGGGATGGGAGATCCCGAGGAGCACTTATCACGGTTTGAGAACGCCGCACTCCTCCATCAGTATACTGATCATATCAAGTGCAGAGTCTTTCTAACTACTCTGGTCCGATCTGCACAGCAGTGCTTCAATCTTCTGCCAACAGGGAGTATCAAGAGCTTCCAGGATTTTAGGCAGGCCTTCCTGCATCAGTTTTCTAGTAGCAAGAAGCAGCCAATGACTACACTGAATCTGTTTACAGTGAAGCAGAAAGAGCAGGAGAGTCTTCGGAATATATCCGGCGTTTTAACAAAACTATCATTGAGGTACCGTCCGCTACACCGGATCTACTGATCGGGGCCTTCACCCAGGGGTTGCGAGGGGATGATTTCTACAAGTCCTTGGTCAAAAAGCCCCCGAAGACGTTCGACGAGATCCTTACTAAAGCTGAGAAGTATGTTAATGTGGAGGATATACGGTCCTCGAGAAGGAGTGAGCAGAGATTACCACCTCGGGCTGGTCGGATGCTCGGACAGAGAGACCCAAGCCGAGGTCATCTAGGCCCAAACCTCCCTTGCTATTGGGAGAATTCACTGCTTGAACACCCTTTAAGGTGAGCAAGGTTCGGGCTGTGAAGATTTGTGAGGAGCTGAAGGTAGTACAACGACATCGGGGGAGTGACGGGGCTCCAAGGATCCCAGGTCAGACAAGTTTTGTGACTTTCACAGGGATTATGATAGCACCACTGCAGAGTGTCGGCTCCTCGATCAAGAGTTGAAGCGAATCATCCAGAATAATCCCGGCGTGCGAGCGGCGCTAGTGGGGGATAAGCCGCGTTGATGGGAGAAGAGGCCTCGAAGGGAAGAAAGTGGGCAACACAGTAACAGGGCCTCGGGTCGAGAGATAAAACCTCGGGGATAGGATCAGAACCCTTCCCAAGGAGTTATCAATATGATTTCAGGAGGATCTACTGATGGGAACTCCAATCGGGCAAGGAAGGCACGGTGTCGTCGGATGGAAGCTATGGAGGTTGAGAGGAGACCCTCGGGACCTATCATATCATTCGGTCCCGAGGACTTACCCATGGATTTTGAAACACACAATGATGCCCTGGTTATTTGGGCAATGATTGCAAACTATGAAGTGGCCCGCATGTTGGCGCAGTGTTGGATCCGGATCCCGTTTCCCGGGGGCGCAGCGGAAGTTTAAAAATTGCCTCGGAAATCGTTCAATACATATAAATCAAATCATAAAACATACATAGGATGTTTTATCGAATGTCACCTCGCTGGCGTCTAGGCGCCTGGCTCCAACCAAATTCACAGGGAATCTGGCTCTTCAAATGTAGGCGGCGATAGATCCTCCTAATCAGGTCCACGACCGGAAACACGAGTCCTTCATCAGTCTGCACTAGAAGAGCTAACGAATTTGGCCACGGACGGAATCTCCTCGTCACGATGATCGAAACAAGTCCGATCACGAAGGCACCGGCGGCGCGGCGATCGACGGCGGCGGGAAGGTGGCGCGGCCGAGAGGTGATGTGGGGAGGAGGTGGGCGGCTACTTGGAGGCTAGGGTTGTATCAAAGTATGTTCTAGTTGTAGCCCTAGGTCTAATTTAATAAATAAGTGATGGGCTTGAACCGGCCCAATGGACTTGGGTCAGGCCCAGGTCCATATGAACATTTGGTTCATTTCCATCACCATGGTTTCATCATAACTCCGATCGACGATCAGATCGGACCGATCTCAGTTTCCAAAACTGAATATTATGATGCGAAAATAATTTTTCAGACCACCTAGACCAAAATAGCAGTTTAGCCCTCAACTTTGGGAAATCGCAATTTGACCCCTGTTGACTTTTAGGAAGTCGCACTCCCTAAATTCCTTCTCCTATGCTCAACACATTGAGCTCAGTTTCCGTGCGGGAATCCTGAATCCAATACTTGTGTGACCCTCAATGGTTCAGGGATACAGCTAGCCGTGGGCTCACAACCATTATGACTCCGAGATCACAATTTCGGACTTGCCCAATGGATCATGGTAAAGCGCCTAGCAACATCGCGCCATGATCCCTAGGTATCACTGATAGTTCCTGAAAGAACCAGTTGGTCGTGGTTAGCGTACAGTACGGTCCTTTCAACACATATATCCCGATCAGATCAACGACCATTGGTAAATCAAGAGTCGCTAGAGATCCGATAACTATGCATACATCTTGGAGATTAAATAGTGACATC
>KQ993809.1:170321-198418 GCA_001598015.1 Dorcoceras hygrometricum | reverse complement strand
AATGGCGGATCCGGATCCCGTTTCCCGGGGGCACAGCGGAAGTTAAAAGTTGCCCCGAGAAACGTTCAATACATTCAAATACAATTCTATAAACATTCATAGGGTGTTCATAGAATCGTTACCTTGCTGGCGTCTAGGCGCCTGGCTCCGACCAGTTTCACGAGAAAATCGGCACTTCAAACGGTAGGCGGCGGTAGATCGTCAATCAGGTGATCCGGATCCCGTTTCCCGGGGGCGCAGCGGAAGTTTAAAAATTGCCTCGAAAAATGTTCAATACATCAAATCAATTCAATAAACCATAATAGGGTGTTCATAGAATCGTTACCTTGCTGGCGTCTAGGCGCCTGGCTCCGACCAGTTTCACGAGAAAATCGGCACTTCAAACGGTAGGCGGCGGTAGATCGTCAATCAGGTCCACGACCGGAATCAAGACACCTTCGTCAGCCTGCACTAGAAGGACTGACGAATTCAGCACGGACGGAATCCTCAGCGCGGTGGCCGGAACAAGTCCGGCGAAGAGGCGGCGGTGCGTGGGTGGCCGACGGGCGGCGCGTGGGTTGGCCGAGAGGAGAGGTGGGCGGCCGTGTGTGTGTGGAGGCTAGGTATGTTGTGTTCTCTTGTGTGTAGTGTAGCCCTAGGTCTAACATAAGTAGACCAACGATGGGCTTGAACCGGCCCATTGGACCTGGGGCGGGCCCAGTCCAATATATGAACATTCGGTTCATTTAAATCACTACGGTTTCATCATAACTCCGATCGACAATAAGATCGGACCGATCGACTCAGTTTCCAAAGCTGAACGTTATGATGTGAAAAACAATTTTTCAGATACCTAGTCCAAAATGACAGTTTTGCCCCTAAACTTTGGGAAATCGCAATTTGACCCCTGTTGACTTTTAGGAAGTCGCACTCCCTAAAATCCTCCTCCTATGCTCAACACATTGAGCTCAGTTTCCGTGCGGGAATCATGAATCCAGTACTTGTGTGACCCTCAATGGTTCAGGGATACAGCTAGCCGTGGGCCCACAACCATTGTGACTCCGAAATCACCATTTCGGACTTGCCCAACGGATCATGGTAAAGCGCCTAGCAACATCGCGCCATGATCCCCTAGGTATCACTGATAGTTCCTGCAAGAACCAGTTGGTCATGGTTAGCGTATAGTACGGTCCTTTCAACACATATATCCCGATCAGATCAACGACCATTGGTAAATCGAGAGTCGCTAGAGATCCGATAGCTATGCATACATCTTGGAGATCGAATAGTGACATCACGAGTGTAATTAGGTAAACCCATTTACCTAAAACACATCCAGTACTCTGGCCAGAGTTTTATACACTATTATCCCCTCAGATAGCATAGGATATCCACGCATAAAAGCGAGCGGTGAATCCTCGACAACGAAGCATCGACTCCTACATACATCGGGACCTCACCCAATCCCGCCGCCTAATGACCCCAAGTGAGTCGGCAAACGGGTCAAAGTGAGACGCCTATCATGTAGAGTCTCAATGACGTTTCGAGTAGTGAGAACTAATCAGTACAACCAAGACCTCGGACTTATCCACTCGATAAATGGTAACCACTTGGAAAGTCCGAACGAGGGTAGTTCGATAGATCACCAGGTCACTATCCATCTGCATGCTCAGAACATCACAATGTCCCTATCAATGAAACATGGTACTTCACATCGCAGATGCTAGTCTCAAGCTCGGGCGGCCTTATCCTCATTTTGACGGCCCAATCAACTAGGAACGTATTCAGAATGCACAGTGACTATTAGATGTGTTTCATGATAGCCATCATATCCACTATCACATCTAACATACACTATGGTGCATTCTAGGTCTTTATCCAACACAATTGTTAACATTATATAACATAATGAAAATAAAAAATGCCATAAAGAAATGCGAATATCATATATAAAGATTGTCATATACAAGAGTCTATAAAACCCACATGCCACAAGTTGGCTAGTTGGGCATTTACTCTAACACTCGGGTGAGGCGTTTGATCACCTCGGCCCCCCAAGCCATTGTCTGCATAAGAATCAAGGGTCAGAGCGCTAGCGTTAGCAGAAAACTAAAGCCCGAGGAGGTCAGGAACATATCGACGCGAGTTGAGCTGTGAATAGGCCCACGACCTCTGAGTCGGTGGCTCCCCCCAACCGACTAATGTCCCTATCCGGTACCATGTGACAAAGGAACCTGGTGGCCACGGCCCCGGATGGAGAGACCACCAAGGAATCCTCAAAAAGGTTGAGGGCAGAAACTCGACCTGGGTCTATCTCCGTCGTCGGTCCCCTCTTCGGGGAAGAGACCTCAGGAATCACGATAGCAAGCATCGGCTCGGGACGCTCCTCCCTCGTCGGGACCAGGGGTGTCAGTGCCCGACGTGCCTCAGTAGTGGGAGCTGGTCAGGCCCCCGAGGTCGAGGCCCCCTTATTCTTCTGACGCCGAGCCTCCTTCTCGATAGGGGTGGAGGCCTTCCTCTTCTTCCCCACCTTCTTCGGAGGCACTGCTGCCCCCGAGGAGCGCTCCTCGGCTTCATCCCAAGCCTTCAGCATTGTCGCCTTGCCCATGCGTCTGTCTTCCAGAGAAGAAACAAGGTGAACATTAGTTCGGGCGAAACATGAATCCGGGTACATATGGTGACATGGCTAAGGCAAAACACGGCGGTACCTAGGTCCCGACAAGCCCGACCCCCTTTCTGCTGAACCCGAAAAAGCATAGGAGGTCTTCCTTGATCAGCTCGGGAGCATTAAAGATTTTATCGCGCATAGCGTCGAGGAAGGAGGTCAGGTTCAGGGACCGCTCGGGAGTCCGAGGCGTAAAGGTGTACAGGTTATCTCGCCACGACATCTCACACCTCCAAGGGTTCCTCTTATTCCCAGCCCGCTTGACATAGAAGAACCTGTTCACCCACCCCTTGTGAGAGCTCGGGTTCCCCTTGATAAAAGTGTGGTCCCCCTAATGGGACAGGTAAAATTTTCATGGTCCTAGCCTTTTGATCTGGACTAATTGCATAAGGACGTAGGGGATAAGGGGGATGTTGTGATAGAGAAGGAGAACGGCCAGGGATAGGAGGAAGCTGTAGGAGTTCAGAGTAATCTTAATATGTTGGCACAAGGAGGTAATGAACTTAGGGATCGGGAATCTAAAGCCCATATCTATCTGGTTCATGTAGAAGGTATGGAAGCCAGGAGGAGGGCGATGAGCCCTCTCGTCGGGATGGGGTAAGACCACCTCAAACTTATCCAACATCCCCCCTTCTCCTTGATGAGGGAGATGTCGAACAACCTAAGGTTGGAGGATTTCTCCTCGTACCAAGGAAGGCTAGAAGACCCCAGCTCGGATTGGTCGGGGAGCCAGGGCTCCTTGACCTCAGGACTCTCATGCACACTATCTATAGAGTTAGCTACGCTCCTAACAACACTTTCAGTGGATGAAGTCATTTTAGGAAGATATACTTACGAGATTGAAGATAGGAGGTCGGGAAAACAGATATTCTTACTCGGGAGTGATAGAAATTTCGACAGAGTAACGGTGCGCTCAAGAAATGAAAGTGAGAAATGAGAGGAGATCATCGCATATTTATAGGAGAGCAGGGCGAATCACGACCGTCCGACCTCGCACTCATCAACGGCCCAGATTACCTCGGGAACTCCAACGGTCACCTCGATCGTCAGTTCCCCTCAATCTTGACCGTTCGCTCGAATCTTATCAACGGCTGGGATGCATTGTCACTCGGATTATGCTTTTCTCCCGAAAACACAACCCGAACTCCATCTAACCGTCCACGTGTCCCTTGATCAACGGTGGAGGAACGATGTCGTGCGGATCATGGTTTTCTTCACGGTCGGGAATTTTACCTCGGGCCCCGACCTAAGACACATACAATCCTATACTTCAATTCTTCGTCTAGGACTCGTGGCGGGGATACTTCTAATGCCCCCTATTACCACCTTAGGGCCCGAGGATCGAGCGGCATGCTCCAAGCCCGACCTACGCTTCTGAGGTCGGTAGATCACCCGAGGGCGCGCTCCAAGATCGGGATTTGCCCGAAGCCTAACTATCAGTTCGGGGGTATTTCCCGAGGACAGTATTTTGACGTGATGAAGAGTCCAGTTTGGGTACGTCTTTCCTTTTGCAAATGAATCCTGCCCAGATACGTCTTTCCTTATTTGAAGAATCCTGGGTCGATACACCTTTTCTTATCTAGCGAGAGGATCCCGAGGATCGCAGAGAATATTCGCCGATATATTCTCCTTTCCACCACCTAACCCCTCTATACATACCAGGTATGTTCCTTCATCCCACACACACTCATTCTTGCACTCACTTGCTCTCACAACATATATTTGCTCTCGTTTTCTCTCCTACACACTGCCTGACTTAAGCATCGTAGGGGCTTCGCCGGACACACTTCCGACGTCCTCTGACCTGTGATTTGTGGTTGCAGACACCAAGGAGAAACAATGTTCATTCCCCAGTGGCCCGACGCCCGACGACATAGTTTGAGGTCCAGACGTGGTGGTAACTCTCGACCGAGATAATTTGGCTACATCAATATAATATTTAAATATAGTTGGGTTTATTCTTTGATAATGACAAATGCTAACTCACTCGATGGGTCGAAGAACTATCAACCCATACCTATTTAATTCATTGCTGTAAAAAGTTTGCTTAAATGGTGCTTAATCTCGTTAACGCAATCTCGTTAAAGTATCACGCAACGAAACATTTTTAGAACAACAGGATTGCATTTATGATTTCGAATGATATGTTTTTCTCAAGTATTAAATAAAGAAATCATGAACATAGTTCTTGATGATGGGCTTATTTTTATTCATTTTTAGTTGCATAAAATTATTTCTATTCTATCTTCGTTTAGTCTTATATTATGCATTTCTAGCATTTTATTTATTGTTTGAACAAAAATAACTAAATTGTAGTCCAAATTTAAAAAAAAATTAATGTTTCAACCACGGTAATCTCACTTAAAAGTTTAATATTATTATTTACTATTAGATGTGCTTTGCTCTTTTTAAAACCATTATTTTATATAGTGATACTGACCTATTTCTCCCTATACAAAACGCGGCAAGTCTCAATAGTGGTTATAACGTTGAACTTTGGGTGACATGAGATTCTCTTTTCCGATTTCCGGGTACGATTCTCGTATGGAGCGTATTACCCACTGAAATATTTTAGGGGTATGTTTTGAAGGTTAACATGTTATATAAGTCATCTCCCTCGGGTCCCTACCTACATGCTCAGATCCCCTTATATAAAAATCTGTACGAGTTAAAGATTTATAGTCTATATAAAGGATTAGCCTTTTAAGAAACTTATTTTTAACTATAAAGTTGTTCTCGCACTATTACTGCATAGTACTATTTGTGTTTTTCTTGAGATTAATGATGTAGTTACAGCCAAAGAAAAGTATTTTATTGGAAGTCAAAATCAATAATGACTTATATAAAAAAGAAAGAGGAATCATTTTCCATGCGTCATGAAATAAAGGGACCACTAATATTATAATAGTCAAAGCTAGGCCAGGCTGGCTGAATGACCTGGATCCACAAGTTATTTCTTGAGTAAATAGAGCAATAAACCCGTAGTTGGATGTCGTTATAAAATATTTAAACAGTTAGTTTATTGGGCGAAAATATTGTTTTTAAGAAACCTATTAATTATAATATTAATCTTATGCATATATCTACTGATAATCAATATCAATAATATAAGAAACAGGATAAATAAAACATTTGACCATAATTATTAAATTATTGAAGTTGAATAGTTTTCAAAGCATTGCCATGTGATCTGCACTTGCGATTCTTCTATTTCATCTCTTCAATTTCTCAACATTGGAAATTTACAGACATAGCGTTGTCCTCAGGCCAAACAACGTAAACACTCTTCATATATAAGATCCAAATCCTTCATCTAAGAAAAGACTATTGATACCATATAGTGATCTGATCTCGGGACCTGAAGCAAGACTCCTGACGTCTCGAGACATATTCCAAGGAACGACTATGACCATCGTGTCTATTAATTAGTCATGCATACCCGAGATGGATCCTCTCATGTGATCGTGTAAGTCATGCCTACAGGTGTGCCTTGTGCGTGAAAGGCGCATAGGAAATTAGTAGATAGATTTGTTGACTCCCGGCAAACACATCTAAGCATATTTTTAATAAAACAAATATCACGATGAAACGTGGATCCTACCCGATTATATCACATGCCAGATAAACCGTTCACATTAACTCACCAGTCCCTCTATAAAACTCAGGTATGTCATAGTACTTCATCATCTCATTACTCACATACTTCACTACACAGTCTTTCTAACCAACTCTCAATCATCCAACTTAGACATCGGAGGGGCTTCACCTGAAACACTTCCGCGTCCTCTGACGTTTGTTGTTGAGTACAGGCTAGGCATTAAGTCACCATCATCTCGGAAAGGCAAGCTTGTTAGGTTCCTAGGGAGAAGAAGAATAGTTCTCTGGTGGGGATCCAAAGATTCAACATCAATTGGCTCCGTTGTCGGGGAACATAAAAAAATGAGAATTGAAATGCCACCAAAGATGAATCGAGCTCAAAGTAGCGGGGAATCCAGGAAACCGATCAAGAAAAGTTCCTTAAGAGGGCCTATTGTGGGAGCACTCACTTCTCCAACTGATAGTCACCACTGTTGAACAGGTGTTAACTCGGCCAAGAAAGAATCGCTCAGAACCACAAACACAACCACAGGCCGAGGAGATCAGGAGGAGGAGGTGCGGCAATTAAAATAGTATTAGCACCACCTCCAACCCTAAGTCATAATATTCCCTTCTCTACTAACGTGTTATCATCCAAATTACAACCGCATTTTAAATTTCCCAGCATCAAGGAATATAATGGTCCCCGAGATCCCGTGGAGCACCTCTCATGTTTCCAGGACACCGCCCTACTACACTAGTATCCCCACCAAATCAAATGCAGAGTCTTCATAACTACTCTCATTAGATATGCTCAATAATAGTTCAATCAGTACCAGATGGGAGATCATTTGCTTTCAAGATTTCGATAAAATATTCCTACATCAATTTTCCCGTGGTAAGAAGCGGTCGTGTTAGGATAGAAATATCGGGGGTGTTCGTGAGCTCAGCCACAACTCACATAGGCTCACGTAGCCCAAACACCAACCCCGTGCGTTACGTGAATTTTAAAATTTACAAGTTGAAAACAGACGAAACTATGAACCGATCAGCATGAACCTGGACCAGCAGCTTTGCGAGCTGGTCCGGATTACCAGTAGCTCTGCGAGCTGGTTTAACACAAGCAATCTGGTTCAAAAAATCTTGAGTTGCAATAGCTCAGTGTTCTTGAATGTTAATGCACCGAGATACAGATTGAGTTATGAGTTAAAATCATGCAGAAACAACTCAAACTGAACTCCTATAATCAAAAGCATTTAAACAGTTTTAAGCGTAGTAACAAATATGCAATGAATGCAGAAAGCAGTAAAGAAATACGCTGCAATTTGTTTATGGAAGTTCGGAGCTGAATCTCCTACGTCTCTCCTTCTTCCGAAATTGGGAAGGATCCACTAGAAGGATTTGATTACAGCGACCCTCGCTGCAACACACTCTTATGACCATCAGCCGCAAGAACTCGTAGCAACCACTGCACACCAGCCCGCAAGCTGCGTGTGTCTAACTCACTTCTTTACTGCCTCAGTGAGAAAGGCTACAGACACTTCTTTAACGTCTCATTGCGAAAGACAATTAGACTTGTTTAACGTCTCTGTCCAAAGACTACAAGGAGAGTGTTTGATTTTGATTCACTCATTTTCTATTTCGCTCAACTCTCAAATATATGAGTGAATCGTGTGTGAGAATCACAGTGTAAAATCTCTATTTCTTTTGTATCTCACACACTCGGGAAGATGCTCTTTAAGCTGGTTTCTTCAATTGTCTTCTCAGATTTGTGCAGTTGATGTAACGCTCCAGATTTAACGACTGCCCCCACTGTACCAACACTGATATTTTCAGCGTATGTTGTCCTCACTCGCACGCACCCTGATAAACTTCCCAGAGGGTCACCTATCCCAAAATTGTCCCAAGTCAAGCATGCTTAACTTTGAAGTTCTAAAGTGATGAGCTCCCGAAAAGAAGATGCACCTTGTTGGTATGAGTGTACCAATTAAATATGATAAGCCTACCTCAACTAACCTCAACTACATCTATAACTTCCCAGTCTCGTAATCCTTCATTCCAATGTGGGATCGGTTCATTCATGTGCGTCTTCGCCTCTAGAAGCCTACCAGGAGCCGCTCATTGTCCGTCACCTCTAGCACCGGCGATCACTCCCCGCCCTCTTTTTGAGCCCCGGACCTCACATGCCCACCAGCTTCCGCTTGGTTCATCCCCGAACCACACCGTACTAAGAGAGGTCGGCTCTGATACCATCTGTAACGCTCCATATTTAACGACTGCCCCCACTGTACCAACACTGATATTTTCAGCGTGTTTTGTCCTCACTCGCACGCACCCTGAGAAACTTCCCAGGGGGTCACCCATCCCAAAATTATCCCAAGTCAAGCACGCTTAACTTTGGAGTTCTTAAGTGATGAGCTCCCAAAAAGAAGATGCACCTTGTTGGTATGAATGTACCAATTAAATCTGATAAGCCTACCTCAACTAACCTCAACTAATCTATAACTTCCCAGTCTCGTAATCTCTCTCATTCCAGTGTGGGATCGGTTCATTCATGTGCCCCTTCGCCTCTAGAAGCCTGCCAGGAGCCGCTCATTGTCCGTGCAACCTCTGGCACCGGCGATCACTCCCCGCCCTCTTTTTGAGCCCCGGACCTCACAGTTGATAATATATCATTGAAGTATTTTGTCCAGTGCACCAGCTCACACCTGGGCACTTGACCAGCTTCAACACCAGATGTCACCTGAGTGTACAAGCTTTCGACTATTCACTGCTCTCTATTTTCTTTTATGCCTCAGTGCACTTCTGTTCAACACCATGTTTTTTTTTCTTGCTGTCTGCTTGATGTATATCTGATATATATAGCCTCTTTGCAAATTATATCCATTGGACACAAGTTCCTAGCCGTTAAAAAGGCTTCTGTAAAGTTCTTACGATGTTGTACCTTGTGTCCTTTATCATTAAATGCATCACAGACTTTGTTGACTTTGAACATTCTGCTATTTAATGAGTTGCAGCCATTTCTGACATTGAGCACGTGAATTTCGTACATAATATTTTGTTAAGAGAAAATTTATAAGTTTTGGTGATAACGAAAACAAGATAAGAACTGAATTTAAGACTCAGATCTGGACCCTTTAGTAATTGTGTTATACGGGAAGAAAGTATATTCAGATCCGAGAGATTGGGAAGATATACATAATTGGGAAGAGAGTTTATCAGATCAGATAAGTAAGATCCGAGGGTATTTATCAGATTCAGTACAGAGGCTTGATAGAGAGTATCAGTACAGAAGCTTCGTAACAGATCAGATCATATCAGAACTATTCAGTACATAGACTCAGATTCGGACATAATCTACTCAGAGTATTTCAAAGGTTATATATCAGAGTTCAGATCAGAAGTTTCTAAAATACAGAATAGAGAAGTGTTTCAGAACAGATCTCAGCATGTTATTAGTAGTAAGATTTCAGATCAGACTAAGATTCAGATAAGAGAGATGATGGGATATATTTGGAAAAGAAAATAAAAGGGGGAAGATTCGTAAATAAGAAAGATAGTGAAGATGATTTATTCAAATCAGATTTCAGTTCAGAACCGAACAGTTTTCAGATTTCAGTTTCAGAGCTTATCACATATTTATTCCAGATGATTCAATAATCAAGATTAAATTAGATAAAGCCCGTTAGACAAAGTGGATGAAAGAGACACAAGTTCAGAGCTATTTGGAATATATTTTGTAGGACGCAGAGTATATACGATGCTTACCTACTTTGGGTATAAAGGTCAACAAAGCTCTGACAACAACAGACAAACCTCTACTCAACACTAATGGAGCAATTAATGCATGATACGGTGGAGATATTCAAATGAGGCTTGGGTTTACTGGCTCATTAAATGACCGTTGAAGATGGATGTTATAAACAGCTGAAGAGATTCAACAGAGAAAGCTCTGGTTACGCTCGGTGATTTTACTCTCGCATAATCTCTATCTATCTGGGAAAAATTCTTCAAGTCTTAAACCATTCGAAATCCCAGTTCTCACTATCTCGAAGAATATTCGTTCAAGTTCTTAAATAGAAAAAATCTTCGAGATTCCTTCTGGATCAACTTAGCCAAATATTTGTATTGCTCAAAGAACCAGAAGTTGTTACAAACTCTATGTGTGTTGTATCCATTGTAATATTCAAACAGAGTTTGTAAAGAACGTGCTACGTGAAGCAGTTCTACAAAGTCATTTGTTGTATTCAGCAGTGAAATCTACGTTGTATTGTGGTGCTAGGAGTTCACTTGTAGCGAGGTTTGAGTGATCGGGTGTTTACAGAAGCTGTACTCATCAAATCTTCTAGTAAAACCTTCCTGAAAAGGAAGAAGGGGAGACGTAGGATTTAAGATCCGAACTTCCAGAAACAAATTCTTGACCCTTACTCTATTTACATTATCATCGTTAGTTTACTGTTCACTATTTAATCGGTTTCTTTCCGTACATTATTTGTTAACCGAGAAAGCAGATTTGGACTGAGAGCCTCAAATCTGGTAACTCATATTTGAGTTAAGCACAAGCTTGTAAAATCGTTTTTAAGGATTTGAAAAAATAAAAATCCAAGGAGTTCACCCCCCCTTCTGAACTCCTAGGTCTATTTTCGGTCTTAATTGATCCTATCAATTGGTATCAGAGCCTTGTCATCTCAATTATTGAACAGTTTGATCTTATGCGCTTATATTAAATATGTCTACTTCTCACAATAATCCTATCAATTGGTATCAGAGCCTTGTCATCTCAATTATTGAACAGTTTGATCTTATGCGCTTATATTAAATATGTCTACTTCTCACAATAAAATTCCTATGTTTTCTAAGGAGGACTACGATGATTGGAAGATCAGGATGCAAGCCCATCTGGCTGCTCAGGATGATGACATGTGGTTCGTCATAACAGATGGACCCCTGAATATTATGAAAGCGAACACGGCGATGGAGATTACTGCTGGTGCTCCACAGTGGATAGAGAAGACTAGAATTGAGTATACACCAGAGGACAAATAGAAAGCCAACTTGGATAATGTAGCAAATGACATTCTATACAAGACGTTGGACAAGAACATGTTCAGCAAGATAAAGACATACGCTACTGCCAAGGAGATCTGGGAGAAGCTCACGCTGATCTGTGAAGGCAACGATGAGACAAAAGAGGACAAGCTTACGGTTGCCCAGAAAAAGTATGAGTCGATAAAGATGAGAGAAGGCGAGACGATGACGGAGTTTGATGAGAGATTCAGCTCTGTGGTGATTGAGCTAACCAGTCTTGGAAAAGAATATAGCAACAGGGAGTTGGCTCTTAAGGTGATGAGAGCGGTGCCGAGGGAGTGGGATGTGAAGACGATGGCCATGCATGAATCAAAGGATCTAAATAAGCTGGAACTCCATGATCTATTCGCGAATCTGAAAGCTTTTGAGTTCGAGCTGGAGACCAGATCAGAGGCTGGACCATCGACCTCTCAACCCACAAAATCTCTTGCTGCTACGACTTCAGAACAGTGCTCACCTAGCAAATCAGCAGAGCAGATCAGCAACGACGCAATGTCTCTCTTTTTAAAGAAGTTTGGGAAATTCATGAGAAGAACTGACAACCCTTCTTTCAATTATAACAATACTCATAAATCTGAAAAGATTTCCACTGATTTAAATTGTTATAACTGTGGCAGAACAGGGCATTCGCAGCTGATTGCAAGAAGCCCAAGAAAGATGACAGATCAAAGATAGATGAAAAGAGGTCCACAGAAAGAAGGAAGAACATATTTGAGAAGAGGCCCAACAAGAATAATGATCGTAAAGTACTTGTTGCTGAGGAGAGCAACAACAAATGGGCTGATTCAGATTCTGAGACTACATCAAGCAGCTCATCCAGTGAGAGTGAGCAACAAGAAGTCCACTGCTTGATGCCAACCAGACAACTGATGATGAGGTATTCGACTTCTCTAATAGTGAATTTACAGAGAGGACCTCATCACTGCACTTAATGAAATGGTCCGTTAGTACAGAAAGCTGTCTCAGACATTCGAGGAGATTAAAGCTGAAAACAACGATTTGAAAAATAGTTCAGTAGAACCAAGCACTGCTCAGCTTGGGGAAACTGACAGTTTACAAACTGAGTTGAGTAAACTGAAAATCGAGAATGATTCTTTGAGAATAAAGTCATGTGAGCTCTCATCTGAAAATGAGAGATTAAATCAAGTGATGAGCTCCTGGACTAAGTCTTCAGTTTCTTTAAGAAAGCTGCATGGGACCTAGAAGCCATTAGACGAATAAGCTGGCTTAGGTTTCAGCTTTGGTGAAAGCAGCTCTGAGGAAACAAGTACTCAGTCAAATCTGGCTAATGATAAGTTCAAGAAAATGAATTTTTTCAAAGACAGTGTGACACATGATGTTTATGAGTCGGTTAAGTATGATGATCAGTTCACTGGCCAATTGAACCATAGGGGCAAAAACGGTATTGGATACGTTAAGCCTGAGAACTGTAAGCCCAGCTGGCTAACGAGCAGACTTGAGAAGGATAAGGAGAAAGTTGTGCCTAAGTCGTCTGTTCCGAACCAGCAAAGGCGTGGTTCAACGAAGGCCAAATCTGTATGGATAAAGGTTCAGCCCAAACGTGATCTGAATGGTCAAAGTACAAAGCCAAAGCTCAATAGATCACACAAGATTTCTGCACGAACCCTTGTGGATGTCCATACTGGGAAAACTGTAAAGGTAATTCAAATATGGGTCCCGAAAGGGGTAATCCGATCTGGACCCAAGTAAAATTGGGTACCAAGAGTTTATTTTCGTGATTACAGGATTACAGGTACACAGCTTCGGAGGAATCGAGCATATGGTATCCGGACAGTCGATGTGCTAGGCACATGACTGGAAATCCAAAGCTGCTATCAGATCTGACGCCACACAAAGGACCCAAAATTGTATTTGGCAACAATTCACAAGGTAACACTGTGGGTAAGGGTAAGCTTACCCAAATGATATTATACTTGTTGAAAATTTGTGCTATAATCTTATCAATATATGTCAGCTGTGTGACAATGGTTACACAGTTAACTTTTAAAAGCACACGTGATCCAGATGGGATGACAGTGTTAGTAGGAAACAGATCGGGAAATACCTATATTGTCAACTGTTCAGAGCATCAGGGAGCTTAACAGATTTGCCTAGCAGCTGACTCTTCCAAGAGATGACCGTGGCACCAGAGAATGAACCATCTGAACTTCAAAACACTTGTCAAACTGAGTAAGCTTGATTTGGTTTCTGGTACGCCCAAAATAAATTTTTCAAAAGACAAGATTTGTTCTACGTGTCAACTGGGAAACCATATTCGTTCTACTTTTAAAAAGAAAAGCGGTATTCGTTCTGCCCAAAGTTTGGTACTTTTACATATGGATCTTTTTGGTCCTATACCCGTAACCAGCTTAGGGGGAACAAAATACACCCTTGTTGTTGATGATTTTACAAAATTTACATGGGTGTTGTTTTTAAAATCAAAAGATCAGACCGCTGACCAGTTGATAAAGCTTTTAAAACATTTACAAAATGACAAATCTTGTACTGTCAACCGGATAAGAAGTGATTGAGGTACTAAGTTTTTAAATCAAAAATTATCATCTTATCTGGAAGATATTGGAATTAAGCATGAGCTTTCAGCAGCTAGAACTCCTCAGCAGAACGGGTTAGCTGAGAGGAGAAACTGTACTTTAAAATAATCTGCTTGAACTATGATTGCTGATTCCGGCATTTCACAAAAAATTTTGGGTTGAAGCAGTTAACACAGCTTGCTACAATCAAAATAGATCTATGATTAACAAGATTCATGGTGTAACCCCATATGAGATCTGGAGTAGCAAGAAACCTGACATATCTTATTTCAGGGTGTTTGGATGCAGATGTTTCATTCACAATAATGGCAAAAATCATCTAAATGCTTTCGATGCTAAATCGATGCAGATTTGTTTCTTGGATACTCAGCCGTGAGCAAAGCATACAGAGTGTTTAACAATCGGAGCTTGACGGTTGAAGAATCAGCTCACGTAGTATTCGATGAAACCAGCTTTCGTTCCAACTCAGTTGCGAGCTTAAATGATTTGTGCACACGACTGGAATAAACCAGCTTAGATGAATCAAATGATGACGTGCCACAGATTCGACATTCAGCTAATAACCAGCCAGTACTGGACGCTCCACAAGATGACATCCCTACTGAGCAAGCAGATCTGACAGGTAACATAGAAGTCATTGATTGACTAATGTTGACCGAGTGCAAGATCAGATCTCAACCAGTGTGCCAGCTTCGGGTGTTGGAACAATTGTTGCACAAGATGCGGGGCAAGCAGATTCTACAATCCATCAAAAAATGGCATCTGATTCAAATCTGGAACAACATTCACATCAATTGGTATCAAGACCAGCTTCATATGCACAAGCTATCAACGAAAATCATAAATTGGTATCTGATGAAGCCATACAGCGAGACATCCGAGCTGAACAGGGAGCAAATCCAATCGGATCTGACCTTTGGTGGAATAGAAATCATCCACCCGAGCAGATCATAGGTAATATAAATTCTCCTGTTCGCACACGAGGCCAGCTTATGCATGAGTACTTCAATTCAGCATTCATTTCGCATATAGAACCTAAGCCGATAGAGGAGGCCTTAGCAGACTCGAGCTGGATAGATGCTATGCAAGATGAACTTAGCCAATTTAATAGAAACAATGTATGGCAGTTAGTTCCTCGACCTACTAATCATTCAATGATAGGAACTAAATGGATCTTTAGGAACAAGCTGAATGAGGATGGTGTTATTATAAGAAACAAGGCTAGACTAGTAGCTCAAGGTTTTAGACAACTAGAAGGAATAGATTTTGATGAAACCTTCGCTCCAACCAGATTAGAAGCCATCCGCATGTTTCTTGCATATGCTGCATACAAAGACTTCAAAGTTTTTCAAATGGATGTAAAGAGTGACTTTCTTAATGGCATCTTATCTGAGGAAGTGTATGTTGACAACCTCCTGTCTTCGTGAATCATACATATCCAGATCATGTCTATAAACTGGATAAAGCTCTATATGAGTTGAAGCAAGCACCCAGAGATTGGTATGAAACACTATCTAAATTTCTGATTGATCATGACTTTGTGATAGGCACCGTTGATAAGACGTTATTTAAATTTGTGAAGAATGATCATGTCTCTTAATGGCATCTTATCTGAGGAAGTGTATGTTGACAACCTCCTGTCTTCGTGAATCATACATATCCAGATCATGTCTATAAACTGGATAAAGCTCTATATGAGTTGAAGCAAGCACCCAGAGATTGGTATGAAACACTATCTAAATTTCTGATTGATCATGACTTTGTGATAGGCACCGTTGATAAGACGTTATTTAAATTTGTGAAGAATGATCATGTCCTGTTGGTACGAATTTGATATTATCTTTGGGTCAACTAACCCCAAATTGTGCCAAAAATTCTCTAAGTTAGTGCAGGACAAATTCGAGATGAGCATGATGGAAGAGCTGACATTCTTTCTGGGTTTACAAGTTAGACAGTTTGAGAATGGGATCTTCATAAATCAAGCTAAATACATGAAAGAACTGCTAAAAAAGTTTGGAATGGACAATTGTTCAGCAGCAGCAACCCCGATGAGTGCTTCAATCAAATTGGACAAAGACGAAGCTGAAACTGCAATAGAGGTATCATTGTATCGTGGTATTATTGGCTCATTGATGTACTTAACTGTTAGTAGACCAGACATCATGTTTGTTGTCTGTATGTGTGCTAGATTCCAAGCTGAGCCCAAACTATCGCATTACATTGCAATAAAAAGGATTTAAAAATATTTGAAAGGAACTTCCAATATGGGTCTTTGGTATCCCAAAGACTCCAGTTTTCAACTAATCGGTTATAGTGATGCAGATTACGCGGGTTGTAGGATTGATAGGCGAAGCACAAGTAGTACATGTCAATTCTTGGGAGATCGTCTGATTTCCCTGTTCAGTAAGAAGCAGATATCAATGGTTACATCAATAGCTGAAGCAGAGTATCTAGCGTCTGGAAGCTGCTGTGCTCAGATCTTATGGATTCAACACCAGCTTAAGGATTACAGCATTGATGCTTCTGAAGCTCCTATTTTTTGTGACAATACCAGTGCGATAGCTATCACTCAGAACCCTGTGCTGCATTCGAAAACAAAGCACATAGACATTAGGCATCATTTCATAAGAGATCACGTGCTCAAGAAGGGCGTCCGGCTGGAGTATGTGTCAACGGATCAGCAAGTTGCTGATATCTTCACAAAGCCTCTACCAGACGCTAAGTTTTCGTATTTTTGAAATATTTTTGGTGTCTTAGAACTGCCGTAATCTATGATTGTGCGAAAATTTTGCAGGTTGAACAAATTTTGTTTACTTCAGATCTGTGTCTTGTGTTCAGGGGGAACGACGGAAATTTCAGATTTGGTAAACTTTTGTGTTGGGAGAACCTTAGCTTTAGGGAGAATAACAGATCCGGGTTAATAAGTGATGAGTCAGTTGAATGCGTGAGATCTGAATCTATTCAAATTTCACGTATATACAGTTGATACTTATATGTGATCAGATATGACAGTACCCCAGCTGATACATTAAAAGATCAACGGCTGTGACGTGTTCTTAAACTGGCGCTTCTTTTAACTTTTCACCCTCGTGGTTAAAATTTCAAAATCTTTTCAAAATCTGATCGCGCCAATGGATTGATTGGCACGTGTGTTGTCATCATGCAAAACATTACATCCACACTGTTAACGTGCACCGTTTTGTATTCCGTTCTCTCTTATATGCGTCTTTTTTATTTTTACTAACACTTACATTGCGCAAAACTATTCTCGTGCTTTCTAGTATTCTTGCTTTTGTAGATTATCTTCGCATTCTTCGTCGCTATTTTCTTCGATCAACCAACAGAAATGGCCGCTTCTTTGACTCACAACGCTCTTCAAGTGAACTTCGACTCAGTTCTAAGCCTTCCTGATGAGGGCATGGATCAAATGTTCAAAGCCCTAGAGTCGACTGGACTCCGTGATTTTCTGGGATGTCCCTCAGTTCTCTATGAAGGTGATTTGGTGGCCTTCTTTTCCTACAGCTTTGTGAGGGAAAATGAAGTGATCAGTTGTGTTCAGGGCAAATGTTGGAATCTCTGAAGAGGTATTTGCTGGCAGTTTTCAGCTACCGACTGAAGGGTTGACATCTATGGATGAAGTGCCTAAAGATCTAGTTTATGATTCACGAAGTTTGTTTTCTGCGTCTCGAGAGCCGGTTAAAACTTCTTGCAAGAATAAGGAACTGAAGATTGAGTTTCGCTTGCTGAATGATATATTGGCGAAATCTGTCACTGTCAAAGCCGGATCCTTTGACGCGATCACTCACGAACGATTTCTGTTGATGACGGCCATTCAATTTGGCCTCAATATGAACTGCAGCAAGATTTTGTTCGATATTCTTAAAGGCATGGTGACTAAGTCCTCGAAGCAAGCTGGCTTTGCGGCTCAAATTTGTGTTTTGTTGAAGGGTGCTCCAGATTTGACTCTGGGAGAGGCGAAGACCTTCCCCCCTCTGAAGATTCTTACAGTCAAACCTGTTGGCACTTAATTTGCCAAAAACAAAAATATAACTGCTGAAGAGGAGACGGATGAGCCGCCAGTGGAGAAAGTGGTTAAGAAGGCTGCAGCTAAGAGGAGACCAGCTCCTGCTGTTGCTGAGCCTACGGCGAAGAAGAAAAGGACAACTGTGGGAGAGAGTTGCTCCCACAGATAAGAGTTTGGCGTTGGTACCAGTGGAAACAAAGGCCGAGCCAATTTCTTTGTACCGGCTGATAGCCCTAGCGCTCAAAAACGCCGTGCACCAAAAAGAAAATTGAGTTTGCAGAGGGTATCTGATGATGAGAAATCTGATGTTGAGGAGATTGTTGCAAAGTTATTGCAGAGACAGCTGAGATAGAGATGGAGGAGACGGAAACCATTGAACCTGTGGTGATGGAGACTGCTGGAATGGAGCCTGTTGAGTCGAAGAGCAGGATAGATGTTTCAGCTATCACTAATTATGATGCTGTTATAAGTTTCAAGGTGTTATCCCATGAAGAAGGACCTCTGGTTGAAACGGACAAGGAGAAGGAGAAGGAGAAGGAGAAGGAAACAGAGAAGGAGGATGCTGATAAAAGGAAACGAGGTGAGAAGATTATTGACTCTGAGGACACAGAGCCCTTGAGCAAGGTTCTGGAGCTTACCGAGACGTCCTTGTCTGATGAGGAGTCTATGTCTATTGATGATATTTTGAGGCGGATTCCGAAAGAAATGATGTTTCCATATGTTATGGCTGAGGAGCCAACGAAGATTAGGTTTGGACTCGGAATGGCTTTTAGGGAAGTAAACTGGTACAAGGCCAGCCTTCCACAGATTGACATTGATGCCAAGGGGAAGGAGCCCCTTGTGGAGGAAATTATTAAAGGGAATCCATCCAAATAAATGTTTTCTTTGATTTGTGCTGATATCGATTTTCTTGTACAGCTTCGGGAAGCAGTTGTGGAAGAGATTTCTTTATTATTTTCTTCGTTCAGTCTTTGCCGCTTGTCGGTTTTGGAATCCGTTTCAGATCTTGCCGCCAAGGAAGAGCAAGTGCTTCTATGGGCTGAAACAGATTCGCTACAACCAGAAGTGAGGAGGCGTCTGTATATAACCGCTAAGTATAGGGAAGCAGTTGTGGAAGAGATTTCTTTATTATTTTCTTCGTTCAGTCTTTGCCGCTTGTCGGTTTTGGAATCCGTTTCAGATCTTGCCGCCAAGGAAGAGCAAGTGCTTCTATGGGCTGAAACAGATTCGCTACAACCAGAAGTGAGGAGGCGTCTGTATATAACCGCTAAGTATAGGGAGATGTTACTACGAAAATTTTTGGAGCACGGCACAGCAATTTTGAATCTGGCACGCCCACTACAGCAATTGATCTTCAAGTTTTGTACTTGCTCTCAGATGCTCATCGCAGTTCACTGAAATATCTGCTGGAGCAAATGAGACAGCACAAGCTGGAGTGGCACGGCCGTGTAGCTCAAAGCTGTTCCAAAAGAGCTGATGTACAGAGTGAAGGGATTCATCCCGATTTTATCCTAGATTTAAGTCTACCAGCTAGGTGAGGTCGCTGATCTTAATTGATGGGTCTTGGACAATAGTAGAGGGGACAGATCTCTGGTTGAGATGCGAGTGCAGGCCATCTATCTCTCGCAAGAAGAAGCAGCAGCCGCAGAGGCCTTCTGTGGATGCGTTTGCCCCAATTTGCATAGTCACTGAGCCGATCCAAGATCTGGATTCAAGAAAACCTTACTCCGACATTGTACAGAGGAATTGGGCAGAGATATGTATAGATATTGTTCAGTTTTCATTGTTTGGACATCTTCTACCTGTTGGTACTTAATCTTTGTACAGATATAGTTGCAGTAGGTCCAGTTGTGGATATAGATGCAGTTCTGACAGGAATTTTTAATGCGCTTCAGCAAGGCGTGAATGCAGAGGCTTTTGTAGAATTCTTTGTACAGCCCGTAATTCAGTACATTTCTTCCAGTTCTAGTTCAGAGAGTTTAGAGTCTATCAGACCAAGATCTCCAGATGCGATTCCATCCTGTTCTTCTTCTAGTGCTTCTCTATGATTTTTACCGAAGATACCTCTCAGATTTCAGTGCCACCTGCTATTCGTCGTTCCACAGACGTTATAGTAGATATTCCTCAGACTTCTATGCCAACTGTTTTTGTTCCTTCCATCGACTACACAGAGTCTTTTGCACAGATCAGAGCTTCTATTGATAAGATTAAATTAGAGCAGGTGCGGACACAGGATGTTGTAGCCAATCTCAAGGCTGCTCTCTCTTCGAAGATCACATCCTTGAAGTGGCGTTTGCAAACTCTTCTACTAATCAAGGACGTATCCTTAGAAATCTAATTCACGATGTCCAACAGGAAATAAAGACTCACCAGGCTGCTCTATCTCAAGATCTGGATGACTTCCACAAGGAAACCCAGGCGGGCATCGATACTCTTAGTGCTCAACTGTATGAAATCAATGCCTACATTAATAGGGGGCGTGATGACAAAAATGGGGAAGAGAGTAGCATTGGTCCGCCGCTTGATGATTGAAGCAGACCTGGTGGTGAAAGAAGCAGACCTCGTGAAGGTGGCAGTAGAAGTGAACCATCTAAGAGAGGAGGATCAAACAGAGGTAGTGGATCGTACAGATCAGGAAGAGGTATCAGAAGTTCGGGTTGGAGCCGTTGGTTTGGATGAGCAGTTTTTTCGTTCTTTTTCAGTTCTTATACAAAACTCTTGTACTTAGCCAGTTTTTATTTATATATATAACAGACTTGGAGCAATTTATTTTTGTCTCTATTTAAGTCATAGGCTGCTAAGTTTTGTCATTACCAAAAAGGGAGAAATTGTTAAGAGAAAATTTATAAGTTTTGGTGATAACGAAAACAAGATAAGAACTGAATTTAAGACTCAGATCTGGACCCTTTAGTAATTGTGTTATACGGGAAGAAAGTATATTCAGATCCAAGAGATTGGGAAGAGTATATAACGGGGAAGAGAGTTTATCCGGTCAGATAAGTAAGATCCGAGGGTATTTATCAGTTTCAGTACAGAGGCTTGATAAATAGATCAGAGAGTATCAGTACAGAAGCTTCGTTAACAGATCAGATCAGATCAGAGCTATTTAGTACAGAGACTCAGATTCGGACAGAATCTACTCAGAATATTTCAATGGTTATATATCATATTTCAGATCAGAAGTTTCTACTGTTAGAGTAGATGCCCAACTAGCCAACTTGTGGCGTGTGGGTTTATAGACTCTTGTATAAGACAATCTTTATATATGATATTCGCATTTATTATATGGCATTCTTTACTTTCATTGTGCAAGTGATAGTGGGTATGACGGCTATCATGAAACACATCTAATAGTCACTGTGTATTCTGAACATGTTCCTAGTCGATTGGGCCGTCAAAATGAGGATAAGGCCGCCCAAGTTCGAGACTAGTATCTGCGATGCGAAGTACCATGTTTCATTGGTAGGGAGCATTGTGATGTTCTGAGCATGCAGATAGATAGTGACCTGGTGATCTATCGAACTACCCTCCTTCGGACTTTCCAAGTGGTTACCATTTATCGAGTGGATAAGTCCGAGGTCTTGGTTGTACTGATTAGTCCTCACGACTCGAAACGTCATTGAGACTCTACATGATAGGCGTCTCACTTTGACCCGTTTGCCGACTCACTTGGGGTCATAAGGCGTCGGGATTGGGTGAGACCCCAATGCATGTAGGAGTCGATGCATCGTTGTCGAGGATCCACCGCTCGCAGACATGCGTGGATATCCTACGTTATCTGAGGGGATAATAGTGTATAAATCTCTGGCCAGAGTACTAGAAGTGTTTTAGGTAAATGTGTATACCTAGTTACACTCGTGATGTCACTATTCGATCTCCAAGATGTACGCATAGCTATCGGATCTATAGCGACTCTCGATTTACCAATGGTCGTTGATCTGATCGGGATATATGGATTGAAAGGACCGTACTGTACGCTAACCACGACCAACTGGTTCTTGCAGGCACTATCAGTGATACCTAGGGGATCATGGGGCGATGTTTCTAGACGCTCTTACCATGATCCATTGGGCAAGTCTGGGATTGTGATTTCGGAGCCACAATGGTTGTGGGCCCACGGCTAGTTGTATCCCTGAACCATTGAGAGTCACACAAGTACTGGATTCGAGATTCCCGCATGGATACTCAGCTCAATGTGTTGAGCATACGAAGAAGATTTTGGGAGTGCGACTTCCTAAAAGGTCAACAGAGGTCAAATCGTGATTTGCCGATGTTGAGGGGCAAAACCGTCATTTTGCACTGGGGTTCTGAAAAAAGGTTTTTCAGATCACAGTGTTCAGTTTTGGAAACTGGATCGATCGGTCCGATCTGATCGGCGATCGGAGTTACGATGAAGTCTCGGTGGTGGAGATGAACTGAATGTTCATCCGTTGGACCCGGGCCCATTGGGCCGGTCCAAGTCCAACACTTAAGTCTATTTAATTAGACTTAACTTCAATCATAACAAACTAGACAATATTATTAACCCTAACCCTAATCAATAGCCGCCCCTCCTCTCTCTCAAAGAGCCGCTCGCCGCTCGCCGCCGCCTCTTCGCCGGAATTTGTTCCGGCCAAATTTGACGAGGAGAATCCGTCCGCGCAGATCTCGTCAGCTCTTCTAGTGCAGGCTGACGAAGGAATCTAGTCTCCGGTCGTGGACCTGATTGGTGTTATCTACCGCAGTCTACCGTGAAGAGCCGGCGTTCTTGTAATTCCGGCTGGAGCCAGGCACGAGTTGCCAGCAAGGTAGTGTTTTGAACACCCTATGAATGTCATAGAATTTGAATTGTTCATCGTATTGATTGTCTCCCGGCACATGTATTTTCTGTTCTTCCGCTGCCTCGCCGGGGGGCACGATCGGATCCCAACAGTGGTATCAGAGCCATGGTTTTCGGATCTGATCAATACAATTGTGTCATATTGTATCTAACGTCTTAAATTTCAGATCGAAAATTTGAAATTCTTGAAACGACCGCCGGCCGCCGCCGTCTGCGGCGGGGCCCCCACAATCCCGCCCCGGGGGGGGGCGGAGCCCCGCAGGAAGGGATGAGGCTGGCCGCTGGAGTGCACAAGAGCGCCGCCTCGCTGCGCATCGCTTGGCGCACGATCGCCGCCCGGCCTCGCCCATGGTTGCGCCACCGATTGGCGCATCACGACGCGATTGCGCCGCGCTTGTCGCGCGCGAAATTATTCGTGGCGGCGCCGCCGGCCTGCCGCCGCTCCGGCGATTTTCCGGCGATGTCGTGAAGGCTGGTCTAATTTCTTCTAGGGTTTGGTTCGGGCCTGTCCCGGGCAGCCCGTGATGTTTTCGGGCCGGTATGCGATGTCGGGCCCGGTTTTGATCGATTTTGAAATTTTAAGTTTTTTGGGCCTAGAATTGTTTTATGCCCAATTTGATACAATTAAAATTAGTAAAATGTGATTTTAATTATGAAATATGATTTGTAATAAAAATATGATTTTGTTAAAATTTGTTTTATCGGCAAAATGCGATTTTATTATAAAATACGATTTCGTAATTAGAATATGATTTTACGATAAATAATTAGATTATTTAAATTATGCATGTTAATTAGATTAATTGCATGATTGGGGTGATCGAGAGCCGTGCCCAATTTGTTAGGTGTATGCGATAGGTTTTGTATGATTTCGGTTTGTAAATATTTGATCATCATTTAAAGTGGGCCTGTTTGTGGCCCGTTCCCACCCCTTGATAAATGTATCCCTTATTTGTCATAGTAAATTTAAATTTAAAATTACTAGATTTAGTGGGAGGACATCCGAAGACGGTGGACGATGACGATCAAGATATTGAAGACCGAAGATCTGTAAAACCGGAAAACTTTGTAATAGGATTGCATTGCATATTGCATTACCCCTAGGATTGGACCCAGGTCCGTGGCTGGCAACCACGGACCGCATAGCTCTCGCGATCGATCATCCCAATATTTATTTATATATGTCGATATATAGATTAATTGAATCCGCATGTTGCATGTTTTAAATTAGATTTAAATATGCATGAGACCAAAATTTTTCAAATAAAATCCCTCGTTTTAAATATGATTTAAAACTTATATCAAGATAAAATGTTTATTCGATAAACTAAAGGGTATTTAAAATTGTTTAAATTTCCCTACATTCCATCAACAATGGGTATACGTCGATGCTACCCGTATACATGGCCCGACTCATATTATTGAGGGGGTCATGTATGCCGGAAAGCTGTCCACACCATTGACAACTGTTGTGAGTCAGCTGGAACTCCCTTTAACGTTGGCTCATATTATTGGGGACGTTAAGGGGACCGTCCTTCACGACTCAACATTGATGGGTCAATCTTGACACGTGATAGTAAACGGCGTCATATTATTGGGCCCATACTGGACGTGAGGTAAATACATGGAGGTTGCACCGGTTGCAATCGGAAACTACCTTTCAGGGGTCATGGATGGCTGATATTATTCGGGTCCATGATCGCTTGATTGGGCTCCGTGTACCCACTAAAGAAACCTATTTTCTCGATTTCATTAGTGGGTGGTGAAAGCGTTAAAATAGTGGGAGGGTAATTCATAAAACTTAACGACCATGTTTTATGTCTTAGCGTTTACTTTATATATAGTTAGTGATGTATGTCCGTTTTCCTTTCAGTATTACTGCTTATAAAATGGTTTCGATGAAAAACCCGCTCGCTGCTATACTGGATAGCAACAGGTTCACCGGTCTGAACTACCAAGACTGGCTCCACAACCTCAATCTTGTAATGGCTTCGGAGAAACTTCTCTATGCGATAGAGAAGAGTCCTCCGAAGTTTGCCCCTGCCGATATCAGCCCTGAGGAGCTGGTAACGCTTAAACAATGGTGGGACGACGAGGTTAAAGCTCGATGCTATGTGATGGCATCGATGTCCAATGAAATGCAACGGCATTTTGAGAAGACGAAGTATGCTGCTGACATACTTCATCATCTCAAAGAGTTGTACGGGGAGAACTCTCGACATGAGAGGTTCACGGCTGTCAAGGAGCTGATGACGAGCCGCATGCGCGATGGGACTTCGGTCTGCGAGCATGGGGTTCGTATGATTGGGCTCGTTGAAAAGCTGTCGGGCCTTGATATCGCGCTTCCACACGAGCTGTCGGTGGATGTACTTCTCCTCTCGCTACCCGCTGCATTTGACCCCTTTGTGGTCAACTTCAACATGAACAAGCTGGAGGCCACCCTTGAAGAGGTGGTTAACATGCTTGTAGTGTTTGAGGGGACTATAAAGAAGGACAAACCCGTCCTCCTTCTGGGTTCTTCTTCCTCTACAAAGAAGGGGCCCAGACGCAAGAGCAAGAAGCGTTCTGCTCCTGCGAAAGAGGAAAAGTCTGCCAAGAAGCCAAAGGCAAAGGCTTCTAAGCCGAACAAGAGCGATGACGTTTGCCACCACTGCCACAAGGCTGGGCATTGGAGGAGGAACTGCAAGGAGTACCTCGAGCAGTTGCGAACTGCGAAAGGTATGTTCTACATTGAAATAAATATGTCTCTTAATTCAACTTCTTGGGTACTTGATACCGGATGTGGATCTCATATCTGCAATGATTTGCAGGTGATGACAAAAAGTCGATGTCTTAGAGAGGATGAGACCCACTTGAGGCTTGGCAATGGAGCAAGGGTTGCTGCTATAGCTATAGGAGATGTTTATTTATTTCTGTCGTCAGATTTTAAGTTGTTGTTACGAGACGTTTTATTTGTTCCTGAATTGATTAAAAACATTATTTCTATTCCTATGATTGATAGAGATGGATATTCTTGTATGTTTGCTAATTCGATTTGCAATATTTACAAGAATGAATGTTTGATTGGAATTGGGAACGCGAAAACGATTTATACACCTTAAAATTAAAAGACGTTCCAACTCGCGATGTCGAAGCACATACAACAACGATTAAACGGAAATACGATAACTTGAACCCAGCACAACTTTGGCACGCTAGGCTAGGTCACATTTCCCTAAGTAGGATGAACAAGTTAGTTAGGAGTGATCTGTTTGATCTGTCTGACATCAACTCCCTACCGACTTGTGAATCTTGTCTTAGCAACCCTTCAAGGGCAAGGGTGAGCGTGCCCAAGGCCTATTGGATTTGATCCATACTGATTTGTGCGGCCCGTTTAGTATTGGTACTAAATATGGTCACACATACTTCATCACCTTTACCGATGATTACTCTAGGTACGGGTACTTGTACTTGATGAAGTACAAGTCTGAATCCTTTGAAAGGTTCAAAGAATTCAAGGCTGAAGTAGAAAATCAGTTAGGCAAAAGTATTAAGGCACTTCGATCTGATCGAGGTGGTGAATACTTAAGTACTGAGTTTCAAGAATATCTGAAAGAGAATGAGATTCTCTCACAGTGGACCCCTCCGGCCACACCACAGCTCAATGGTGTAGCGGAGCGTCGTAATCGGACCTTGTTGGACATGTTTTGATCTATGATGAGCTTCACTGAACTTCCTACCTCGTTTTGGGGCTATGCGCTCGAAACGGCGGTAATGTTGTTGAACAATGTCCACACCAAGGCGGTGGATAAGACTCCGTATGAGATATGGATGGGCAAACCACCTGTTAGAACAATATTTATAAGTTTTGGTGATAAAAAAAATAAGATTAGTTGCTATTGGACAATCGGTTGTCGCAGGAGTTTATCTTTCTACAGTAGCATTTCAGCAGTTGGGGTTTTCAAGTGATGATTCAGCAGTTGAAGCTTTCGTGACATTTCAGCAGTTGATATGATTTCAGCAGTTGAACAGTTTGAGTAGTTCAGCAGATAGATTCTTCAAGAGCAATCAGCAGATGTTGTTATCGCGATCAGCAGATATCGTTTTGAGTCTTCAGCGTGTTTTTGCTAAGAAGTGTAAACGACAGCGTTTTGATAAGTTGGAACGACGTCGTGGAGTGCACTGTTACGAATCAGCAGATGACTTTGACAAACCAGCAGATGCTCTACTTGGTGTTTACCAGCAGTTGTATTTCAAGATAGCAAAACGGCGTCACTTGATTAAGTTGACACGACATCGTTTTATTGCTAAAGGAATCAGCAGATGGAAAAACGCATACGCATTTCAGCAGATGAATTCTTCCAAGCGTTTTTCCAGTCGAAGCTCTCAACGACGATGGATGTAAGTGCTGATTTCCAAAGTAATTTCAGGCGCAAGCTCAAAGTATTTGATATACGATCGTTTGCTTATAAGGAAAAGATTTATTGGATCGTACAGTTGCCTGGAATGAAGGAAACAAGGTAGGTACTATTTTGGGTGAATAGTACAGTGTACAGTGGCCGTTTCTCTATGCTTGCACAAAAATGGAAAGAAGACAAATTGGCTCTGTGGATGAGCGTTTGACCTTGCAGTGGAGCAGAGATTACGGTGTACTATTTTGGCAGTAATTCAAATGGGATTTATTTCCTTTGGAGAGTTATTGTTACCGTTGCAATCGAAGACTATAAATATCAGCAGCGGTGATTGAAGAACTAACATCGCTTATCATCTTTGCTGTAACGCTGCCAAAATTGAAACAGAGCTTTCACTTCGTTGATATTTCAAAAAGCTCAAGACTCGAAGAACTTATTCATTTTGATCTTCATTAGATAAACATTCGAGTCAATCTTCTGGTTATTCTTTTGTTGATACCAGAAGATATTTACAGTCTCTAGCTTCGTGTTCTCATTGATATATTTGATAGAGTCTGTAAACGAACTGTCTTTTAAGAAGTTCGTAAAACGTTCAAAACATTGTAAATCAGCAGCGAAGTCTGCGTCAGTTGTGTTGTAAAGCGCTATGAGTTCTCGTAGCTGCGGGTTACGAGAGCGGGTGTTTGTAGAAAGGCTACACGCATCAAAGTCTTTTAGTGCTACCTTCCGAGGAGGAAGAAGGGGAGACGTAGGATATTTATATCCGAACTTCCAGAAACAAACTCTCGACTCAATCTCTTATTTACGCATTTACTTTGTGTTTGCGCATTGTTCATTGTTCACAAACCAATCGGCCTATTTCCGCACATATTTTGTTGGCTGAGAAGTTTGCTTATAACTGAGATCCAAATATTTTAAAAGTAACTTTGAAATAGAAAAATCGAAGGAGTTCATTCAACCCCCCCCCCCGAACTCCTATTTGCTTAGTGATCCTATTTCCGGG
>KQ993809.1:133916-158452 GCA_001598015.1 Dorcoceras hygrometricum | reverse complement strand
GCTTCGGTTTGTTTCCATCAACGATAGGGATGGTGCTGAAGAGGTCACAGGGGCAGCGAAGAAAAAGGCTGTCTCAAAGAAGAGAACTGCTGCTGATATTGAAGCAGCAGTACCCAAGAAAAAGAGGACTTCCAAGAAGAAATCTATTTCCTCTATCTCTTCCCTGGAATTGGTCGAGGTTGCTGAAGAGGCTATTCCGATTCAGCAGGTGGCAGAGCGTGCTTCGGTTTGTTTCCATCAATGATAGGGATGGTGCTGAGGAGGTCACAGGGGCAGCAAAGAAAAAGGTTGTCTCAAAGAAGAGAACTGCTGCTGATATTGAAGCAGCAGTACCCAAGAAAAAGAGGACTTCCAAGAAGAAATCTATTTCCTCTATCTCTTCCCTGGAATTGGTCGAGGTTGCTGAAGAGGCTATTCCGATTCAGCAGGTGGCAGAGTCGTTGGATGTTGAGGAGCCTAGATGCTCATCTGCTGATGCGGTGGATTTGATAATTCAGCAGGTGCTCGATGAAACGCGAGCAGCTGATGCACTTGCTGACATAGATCAACCAGCAGTGACTAAAGAGAAGAATTGGTTTGATCTGCCTTATGATGATCTTGTTAAGCAGTGGGAAGCAGAGCGTCCAGTGGTCACGGCAAGTGACACTGAGGATGAAGATATGGCAACTGCTGATGTTGCTCCTGCTGATGAAGTTCAGCAGGTCCAGGATTTTGAGGCCCCGATCTCTGCTGAAGATGTGCTTAGCGCAGATGAGAAAATGTCGCTGGATGATATTCTCTTGTCAATTCCAGTTGATATTCCCTTGCCTTCCACCTGCATGGAAGTTACGAAGATCAAGATGAGCCAAATGATCAAGATTCCAGGCGTAACTGAGAAGACCTGGTTTCTTAACAGTCTACCTCGTATTCCTGCGGATGACAAAGGCAAAGAAATTTTGGTGGAGAAAGACCCTGTCAAGGGCAATCCTGCTGCAGAGCACTATTCTTTGATCTGCGCCGATATTGATTTATTGGTGAGTTTGCGAGCAAAAATTATTGATGAGGTCGCAACATTCTTTAATTATTTTAGCCTAAAGAAGTTGGCGTCAATAAATTTTGAAGAGATGTACAGCAAGGAAGAACAGGTTTTGTCCTGGGGAGAAACTGAGTCTCCTCAGGAAGCTATTCAACGGAAGTTTTATATTTTGCTGAAATATAGAACAATTTTGGTGTGGAAATTTTTGGATGCATGGAGGGTCAACTTCGCTCCTGGCCAAGGCTCTTCAGCTGTTGATATTCGAGTCATTGAGCTACTTTCGAATCTATATCTTTATTTCTTAGAGGAGTTGGCGAAGGAGGCTCGCAATCTTGGTCTTACATGGACGAAGCCTTGTTGCTCAAATATTTTTGAGGGAAGTCCACGCGATCGAGGTACTGTTATTGCAAGAACCAACACAAACACTCGATCGTCTTGCTGGATTCGAACGATGATTATGGTGGATGGAGTATGGACTGTGGAGCCGTGTGCTGACAAGTGGGTGAAAATCCCCCGGAAGGTTGTTTCTACTGAAGTTCCACGACAGCGGCAATACGATGATACTCTACCTACAATGAGTATATTTTTCAAGCTGTTGAGGAAGCGTTGGGCTGATGTATGTGTGGAGGTTATTGAGTTTTGTGCCTCTCCGAGACTTCTTCCGATTGGTTCTACACAATTTTGCAGATCGTTACAGTTGGCTGAACCAGTTTCCAGTTTTGCTTCCAGCCGACCTACAGTTTTTACTCTCAGATTCTCTCAGTTTTGCTCAGTATTCATTGATTTGAGTTTATTCAGTTGGTTGCCAAGTACAGAAATTTCAGAATTTCTTTCCTCTATTGCTCTGGATAGGACAATTTTTCGCAGTATACAGAGATCTCAGGATTCTTTTGCAGTTGCTCCCAGTGTACAGCTTAGTTTGGAGCAGCATCATTCTTCTTCATCGACTTCTGATAGTTCGTCTTCGCTTCATTTTGATCAAACAGATGTCGATGCGACTGCGTCTTCTCAATCGACTATTTCTCCGGATCTTTCTGCTGTGTTTGCTGATTTTCAAGCTGCTCTTTCAGAGCAAATTTTTGCGTCTCAGAGTGATATTTCTTCCAGGATGCACAAGCTTGAACAGAGTGTGTGTGACTCCTTGCGAGATCAGGCCGATATTTTCAGAAATCTATTTCAGGGAGCACGTCAAGAAACCCACACTCTAGATGATGTTCACACTATTCGCTTCAACGAATTTCGCAAAAATGTCCTCACTCAGAATGCTACTATTTTTCAAGGACTAGCGGATGTTCGTAAGGAAGTCGATGCTGTTAATGCGAAAGTGGACATCATGGCCAAGCGCTTAACTGATATTCAAAAGGATGCTGAGGCCTCCAAGGAAGCCCTTTCCCACCAGCTTTTGGAATTCCAAAGTTCAGCACAGGAGAATCACAATGTTATTCATGCCCAGCTCAGTGAGCTTGTTGACTACATTCATAGGGGCAGTGCTGACAAAAAGGGGGAAAGTGGCAGTCGAGGACTTCTAAAGCCTGCGAATACTCAAAAAGAAGGCAGTGCTGTGACTCCATCGTTTGAGCAAAGAGTTCAAATGGCTCAGCGGCGAATTGTTCAGACAGTATTAGATGCTGATGCCAACAGAGCTATGAGTCAAGAAGCAGCGGAGAGAGACAGGGAAAGAAGAGGAAAAGAAGCAAGGTCGCTGAAGAGAAGAAGAAAAGATTAGATTTTCTTATTTGCTGATAATTCTTGTACACATCCTATTTACAATTTTTGTTGGTTAATAAAATGTGTTTTCCAGCAGATAGTGTGCAATTTATTTTTGCATATCTTTTGTCTCGGCTGCTGAAGTTTTGTCATCACCAAAAAGGGGGAAATTGTTAGAACAATATTTATAAGTTTTGGTGATAACAAAAATAAGAATAGTTGCTATTGGACATTCGGTTGTCGCAGGAGTTTATCTTTCTACAGTAGCATTTCAGCAGTTGGGGTTTTCAAGTGGTTATTCAGCAGTTGGAGCTTTCGTGAGATTTCAGCAGATGGTATGAGATCAGCAGTTGGACGTTTTGAGTAGTTCAGCAGATAGATTCATCAAGAGCAATCAGCAGATGTTGTTGTCGCGATCAGCAGATACCGATTTGTGCTTCAGCGTGTTTTGATAAGGATTGGTAAACGACAGCGTTTTGATAAGTTAGAACGACGTCGTGGAGTGCACTGTTTCGTATCAGCAGATGAAGTGTTCAGCAGATACTTTGTTGAAGAAGTTCAGCAGTTGGTTAAGTCTTTTATTGGAGATTGCGATACGACAGCGTTTGGTTTAGTTGGAACGACAGCGTTTTGTTTGATTCAGCAGAAGCGTCCCTTTTGTCAAATCAGCAGATGCACTACTTGGTGTTTACCAGCAGATGTATTTCGAAGATAGCAAAACGACGTCACTTGATTAAGTTGAAACGACATCGTTTTATTGCTAAAGAAATCAGCAGATGGAAAAACGCATATGCATATCAGCAGATGAATTCTTCCAAGCGTTTTTCCAGTCGAAGTTCATGACAACGACGATGGATGTTAGTGCTCATCTTCAAAGTAATTTCAGGTGCAAGCTCTAAGTATTTGAAATACGATCGTTTGCTTATAAAGAAAAGATTTGTACGATCGTACAGTTGCCTGGAATGAAGGAAACAAGTTAGATACTATTTTGGGTGAATAGTACAGTGTACAGTGGCCGTTTCTCTATGCTTGCACAAAAATGGAAAGAAGACAAATTGGCTCTGTGGATGAGCGTTTGACTTTGCAGTGGAGCAGAGATTACGGTGTACTATTTTGGCAGTAATTCAAACGGGATTTATTTCCTTTGGAGAGTTAATGTTACCGTTGCAGTCGAAGCCTATAAATATCAGCAGCGGCTTTGAAGAAAACATAATCGCTTATCATCTTTGCTGTAACGCTGCCAAGCTTTCACTTCGTTGATATTTCAAAAAGCTCAAGACTCGAAGAACATTTTGATTTGATCTTCATTAGAAAAACATTCGAGTCAATCTTCTGGTTATTTATTGTTGATACCAGAAGATATTTACAGTCTCTTGATTCGTGTTCTCATTGATATATCTGATAGAGTCTGTAAACGAACTGTCTTTTAAGAAGTTCGTAAAACGTTCAAAACATTGTAAACCAGCAGCGAAGTCTGCGTCAAGTTTGTAAAGCGCTAGGAGTTCTCGTAGCTGCGGGTTACGGGAGCGGGTGTTTGTAGAAAGGCTACACACATCAAAGTCTTTTAGTGCTACCTTTCGAGGAGGAAGAAGGGGAGACGTAGGATATTGATATCCGAACTTCCAGAAACAAACTCTCGACTCAATCTCTTATTTACGCATCTATTTACTGTTGTGCATTGTTTATTGTTCACAAACCAATCGGCCTATTTCCGCACATATTTTGTTGGCTGAGAAGTTTGCATATAACTGAGTTCCAAACATTTTAAAAGAACTTTGAAATAGAAAAATCGAAGGAGTTCATTCAACCCCCCCCTTCTGAACTCCTATTTGCTTAGTGATCCTATTTCCGGGACCATCACGGAATAAATAAACGAAAAAGTATGCCTCGTACCCTTTAAAACATTTTCTCACATTACTTTAAATATAAATAAATGAATACTAAAACATAAAACCATCCATACTTTTTAAAAACCAGATTAAGTAAAAGTAGCGTAAACTGATCATGACAGATAAAGTACTGAAAAGTGTATCATAACATAGATAAAATGTAATGCCCAGATATTTTAAAGGCCACAAATTAGAAAGTTATGAGATTGATGGATTACAATGCTATTCTATTTAACTCTTGATTTAATCGAGTTTCAGATTTCAGATATGTATTGTTTAGCTTTTTATCATTTAAGAGCTAAATTTCAGATGTTAGAACGTAATAACAGTAGATGTTTAGCCGATTATAGCAAATCGATCGAATCCTTTTGTTTTAACTAAAATCGTTCGGTTTCCATATGCATCATTTTTATTTTAAAACAGAGCACGCTTTTAGAAGGTTTCGACATATTGAATTAAATGCGTTTCTTCTTTAGGCATTTACAAATCATATATATAGGATGTTAGCTGCTTCATGCATCATTATCTTCAAATCAAATTACTTTTAAGCGGTGCTCTCTCTCAAGAAACCAAACAAAAGACTTTTAAAGTTTTTCGAAGGAGACGATCGGAGTGTTAGTAGTTGGCTAGATTTCTACTGCGGTTGTGTTCAAGAATTCAGGCAAGTAAACTCTGTTTCTTGCTCACTCAGTGAAAGCATATATTCAATTCTGTTTGCATGTTTATATGAGATTTTAAAGAAAGGAAGATGGCTTCGGCTGTTCTTCAAAAAGTTCAGAAAAGTTCATGCTCTTTTTTTTTATGAAAGTTGCGTTTTACTGTATTTTGATCCAGAATGTTTTAGAAAATGGTTTGATGATGTTCGTCCATAGTTTCCTGAGTTTTCCAAATAAATTCCATCGAAGTAGCTTACAAGTAGCTTATTCGATCATTTCCAGAAATTTCACTGATATTTCTTTGTTGAAAATATTCTAAGTATAGATTTCAGCTGCCGCATTGTTTGCGTTCAGTCATTGCGATCAGCAGTCGCACTATTTCATGTTCAGCTGTTGATATTTTATTGTTCATCAGCTGTTAGTTTGTTCATCAGCTGTTGGTTCTCAGCTGGTGCATTATTTCGTTGTCAGATGTTGCATTTGTTTATGATTCATCTGTTGCCTTCGTATGTGTTCAGCTGTTGTTTAGTTCATGACCAGCTGTTGTATTATTTAGTCATCAGTTTCTTCACCAGCTGTTGTTTTGTTAATCATCAGCTGTTGTCAGCAGTTGCATTAGTTCATGTATCACTGTTACTTCGTTACCCAGAGACATATCTGTTGACAGCAATTGTTTTTCCCCAAGCGATGTCTGTTGACAGTTTTGTTTGCGTCTTCCTGGAGAGTCTGTTGACAGATACCTACTGTTCATTACTATTCATTTCTTCAACATATAGTTACTATTCATTTCTTCAACAGATAGTTACTATTCATTTCTTCAACAGATAGTTACTGTTCATTTTCTTCGACAGATAATGAAATTCCAGAATTTGATTCCTTATTCATTTCCGCTTCAATTCAAAAGATTTATTCGATTCAATTGATTAGATTTGAAAGCTTTTATTCAGTTTTCATCTTCGCAAGTTTTACAGAGAAATCCCTTGAAGTTCCAGAACATAATTGAACATAGAAAACCAGTAATTCGTACAATAGAGAAAGAAAACAGATTTTAAGAAAGAAAAGAAAGAGCAGAACAATGTTTTAGAAAATGCTTTAAGTTATGACAACAAAGAGGGTCCCTAGAGGAAGGGTGAGTGCGCGGCTGATGAACCGTGTGCCCTTTCAACAGAGGAAGGATCAGTTGTATAGGTCGACGGATCTATATATCCCTTCACCATGAGCCATAGTGCTAGAAACTGATATCAGGAGTTTGATCAAGCGAATTGGACCAAAAATGTTTAAAAGGGTTGTCATAATTTCAGAAGAGCGCAAATGTGATTTTAGTCACAGCTCCAGAATATGTAGAAAGAAAATGTTTTCAGAATTTGATGTGTTTATCGTGGACATCTTCCGTTGTTCCTTTTAGATTTTGATGTACAGAACTTTAGTTATAGTTTTGTATGTTAACAGATTTCTAGTTCCTCATTTGTGTAGAAATCTGTATGAACTTTTGGTGTAAAGAAATATGCAAGTTTATTCGTATTTCTATCAGTTGTTGTTTCGTTTGTTCCTCATTTCAGCAGCAATGAATTGTGTTTATTCGCAATTTAGTCCAGAATTTTAGTAACGACTTTTATGTTTGTTAAGATTTAAATTTTTGGGTCTTTCAATTCGAACCCCAAATTTCTAAATTTCTTTTGAGAAAAGTCCGGTCGTTACATAAAACGTCAGAGTGGCCACGGGGTACAGCTACAGCGGGCGCTCAGAGGTCCTCACCGCCAGTAGGGATAAACTCATCAGCAGTCTCACCTGCACCATTTAAACCTAGTGAGCCTAGAGGCCCAGCATGCTCTATCTTTTAAAATAGCAAAGTACGTATAATAAAATTACATGCAAGCACATATGAATAATAAATTAACATTAAAAATATTCATGTATGGATGGTCGTAAAACATGGTTCGTAACTCAGTCATAACGTATCATAATCATATGACATACTTAAGGCATGACACGTAACATAAAAGCGTGTGAGTCGTATCCGTGAAATGTGAGCGGACGTATGATTGATCAATCAAAAGAACCAACGTACGTGAGGTGCGGTTCACCCGACCTTACCTCGAGATCCCACACACCTCTATGCTGCCACTTCATCATGTTATGATCACATGGATCAATAGGCTCGTAATACATTAAAACAAGGGATCCTCGAACCCGGTATCCCGACTAGCTCCCATCATTAAACTTGCCACAAGTCACTTCAATCCCTCCAATTTTCTTTAAAAACATGCCTTTAACATTTCATAAATTCTCATGATGCGTGCATTTTATAAAAACATGCAATTTAAAAGCTTAGTCGGTCAATATATATTTAATTCTTTCATTTAAAATATTATCATACATAGGATACTAAACATAATTAAATATATATTCACGAGCTTATACATTTTTTACTTCGGTTAAGGACTGGTTCAGGGGTCTGGCCCACTACTTCTAAGCCCAAAAAGAATCTAGACTTAACTTAAAATTGAAACTTAGTCTTAGACATGATTGGCCCAAATTTTAAATTCAACCTTTAAAAATTTCCAAAATGCCAATTCTTTACTAAAAATCAAATATTTAAAATTTGACTAAATAAAGACCCATTGACCAATTTTGACTAAATAAAATCCCAAGAACCATAATTTTGACTTTAAAACTTAAAATAAAGTATTAGGTCCAAATTAATTAAAAGTTTGACTAAATATTTTGACTTTAAAAGGTTTGACCAATAATCTTAAAGTTGGAGCCTATACTTTAAAATTAAAATAAACGGTCCAGAATTAAAATAACTCGGACCAAATTTAAAACATTTTGACTCGACCTCGACTAATTGACCCGATCCAATCGAACCCACCAAACCGGTCCAATTGAACTGGCCCACACACACACAAAGCCTACACACGCCGCGCGCACACACCCATGCACGCCGCGACTAGCCGCCCATCTCCCTTTCGACCATCGGGCGGGCGGAGCACCGTCGGCTGGACCACCCTCAGGTCCAGCCGGCCCCAACTAGACCAGCCCTGGCACGAACCGCACATTTCATGGTGCGGCCGAGGAGAAACACGCACGGTATGCGTCGCACAAGGAGCGCACCCGAGTCACCCTCCAAAATGGCTCGACCAACAGGTCTAGCTGCCCCTCCACCAGGCTTTGGACCATCATGAGACCTCCTAGGACCAAACTCAAGCCCCTAGAACCCTTCAAGGACCGAAGCAACATAAGATCAAACCATGCATGCGTTAGAAATTCATGATGCGTGCGTGATCTGTTTATAGATCTCGTGAATACACATGCAAAACATACAATCATTTATTAAAAACAGTTTAATATAGCTTAAATGGTGAGAAAAATGGAATATATCACGTCTGTATTGAAGAATAGAGAAGATCTGCGAGTTACCGAAGCGTAGGACGCGAGATCGGGACGGACACCACCTTGAATCACCAAAAAGCTTGAAGAATTTTCGTGTGGGGGAGGGAGGAGGCGTGAATGGTGATAGAGAAGGGAGGAGGAGGTTAGAGCTAGGGTTTCAAATGATTAGAGTTGGAGTGAAAGAAATGAGTGTGACAAAAATGACCCCTCATGTGTTTAATTAAGAAAATTAATGGAGTTTTCCAATCCTAACCCTCCATTAAATTGAAATGTTGAATAAAACTTAAAACATGGCTTTAAAATCTCTAATTTTCGTAATAAAAGGCCTCATCAATTTTAAAATACTATAAAGTCCATTAAAATGGTCCGTATAGACGAAAAACGGGTCCCCCCCATAATAATCATAAAAACCCCAATTTTCAGAAATTGCTGCTTAAAAAATAAATTTGCTCTTAAAAATTTAAGGGCTTAAAAATCTCAAATAATTTTCATCTCGGTCGACCCTAGTCTTGTCCACGCGTCCGGAACTCAAACAGACTAAAACATGACATGCATATAATGCAACATTAAAATCATCATGGAATCACATAAATTAGCAAATAATTTTCTAAAATACTTTCCCCCTAGTCATGCACTCATTTCTACGTAAGTGAGATTCCTAGGCGTTACAACTGTTATGATCTAACATGCTCTGAACTGTTCTGAACAATCTAACTGATCTGATTTAAACTGTTATGTTCTATTCTGCTCTTTTTTGCTCTTGCTCACTGGACTGATATACTCTGCCACATGAACTGCTCTTGCTAACTGAACTGGTCAGCTCTTCTTGTCAACTGAGCTTAGATCTCTGTTTACGTTGTTCAGTTCTTCAGTTGATCTGCTCGGATCTATTCTGATCTACATCCAGCTTAAATCTGCACACTCACGTAAACTTTTAGAAACTGCAATTGATGATCCAAACAATTATTACATGGGCAACTTATTTTTGCTTCTTCATTGGCAAATGCGACAACTCATGCTACCAACGTCCGGACACCGTTTTTATATTGAGGAGAGATTCGATTCGCCACACTCATCCAACTTTTTTCAATAATCATTTTGCAAAAATGGAGTCAATTACAAAATTATAGATAGCTTAGAAGATTATTTTTATCAAATTTACAAGTTGGTATAGCAACTTAAAAGATCACATAGTAATGCAATTTCCAATCATATTAGAAACAAACAAAATTTCCTGGGAAACCTCTGAAATAATTTAGTTATAGATAACTTAGAAGAATATTTTGACTTTTTTGAATATTTTCATATTAATTAATTTTGATTATTTTTTCGCTAAACATTATATTAATGTATATTTCGCTAGACATATTTTCGTTAGATGTTATTTTCGCTAGCCTTGTAAAACCACCTAAACTGCTCTTGCTAACTGAACTGGCCAGCTCTTCTTTTCAATTGAGCTCAGCACTTCTGTTTATACTGTACAATTCTTCAGTTGATCCGTTCGACTCTATTCTGATCTACATCCAGATTAAATCTGCACACTCATGTAAACTTTAGAAACATAGAACAAGTTTTATGTTCATCAAAATTACGATCTAATCTGTTTCTAGATACAACATGTTCTACTACGTATTGTATTAAGTGAATCTTTACTGAGCGTAATGGCTGCAATTGATGATCCAAAAAATTATTAGATGGACAACTTATTTTTGCTTCTTCATTGGCATATGCGACAACTCATGCTACAAACATCCGGACACTGTTTTTATATTCATGAGAGATTCGATTCGCCACACTCATCCAACTTTTTTCAATAATCATTTTGCAAAAATGGAGTCAATTACAAAATTATAGATAGCTTAGAAGATTATTTTTATCAAATTTACAAGTTGGTATAGCAATTTAAAAGATCACATAGTAATGCAATTTCCAATCATATTAGAAACAAACAAAATTTCCTGGGAAACCTCTGAAATAATTTAGTTATAGATAACTTAGAAGAATAGTTTGACTTTTTGAATGTTTTCATATTAATTAATTTGAACATTTTTTCGCTAAACATTATATTAATGTATATTTCGCTAGACATATTTTCGTTAGATATTATTTTCGCTAGGCTTGTAAAACCGACGACAAAGGTCCATAAGAATGGACAACTATGTGAAGCCCATAAATTTGAAGCATCTAAAATCATTCAACAAGGTGACTTGTGTCATAGATGTTCCTTCCATGAGTAAAGTCACAGCGAATCTGGCTAAGAGAAGACCAAAATGTTTCTTCCATAGTGTAGCAGTGGAATTGTCTACTTTAAAATAATTATAATACTGTGTATTATCTCTACCTTCGTCACTTTCAATTCCTAGATCATGTCAAACTAAGGGCACTAACAGATTTAAATCATAAATAACACATGGTCCTCTGGACAAAGGGTATCTGTTTTCCAATAAATTTCAGTTATAAAACAACCCAAGTCCACAAATATGCTGTTGTTTGGTTTCCGAAGCAAGCACTGCAAAGTGCAAATGAAAAAGAACAACTTTATATATATATATATATATATATATATGTGTATTTATAATGTTTAAATATTGGATTTCTTTATTAATCTTTTTAACATGCACGTGGCCAAATATAGTTGAGAATATATGCGTCGTGCATATATAGCTCAAAATGAGATGAGAAGTACTTTTAATGATATAGAGCTTTAAACCTAAAGATTTTCCTATGTTCATGGAAACGTATGCATGCAGTAATTATTCAGAAATATATTTATTTAATTTGGCCCATCCAAATCGCATTGGAAATGAAAAATATTCAAACCAGTTGCTTTTTAAGTTTGTTTTATCCGAAAATTTGTCCTTTTTCGATAATGAAATAAAGTATCTTGTAATTCTATGAAGCAAATTAAACATATATTTTGAGTTCGATATTCTCCCTGCATTCCCATATACACGCCCCAACACCCACAAATAAATAGCCAAATTCGTTCAAAAGGTTTGGTATTACTTCCCAAGATGTAACAAAAATTTTCTATATAATGTGAAGAAGCAAGCGAAACGTCTACGAGGAGTAATTGAGATCATTCTACAATAGCAAGAAAAGTAGAGAAATGATCCATTCATATATATGATTCCTGCCAAACATACTTGAATTGAAGTTTGAATAAAGTAGCTAGCTAGGGTTTAATTGTCAACAACATGCAAACAAGTCAAACCAAACAACACTAAAAGCTGTTAATCCAAATTCCAAATAACTGCCTTAATTCTAAGCAAATTTTTTTATGATACATTTGAGTCCAATTTCACAAGCCAACTTGAAATTGAAATTCTCTCTTTACTTTTGCTCCTGGCATGCCCATCAGTAGCCAGACCAGTAGTTATCCAAATCACCACAATTCTCAATACCCATAAACCTGTTATCTCCACCATACCCCTCATTCATCATAGACGAACCCAAATCCTGATTATTCACCCCCGGCGGCATAGGAGGGGGCATTGGCCTCATCGGTGGATGTGTCGAGGTCGCTCCGCCGCCTAGATTCAAGTTTAGGCCTGATATAGTGAAACAACCGCCGCCGCCACCACCGCCATAATTCATGTGTGGCGGGATTATAGGCATGTTGATCATGTTGTTACTCGCACCACCGCCCCCGCCAGCCCGCACGAGAACTTCTTGTAAGTCTGCCGGAGACACGTAGTTTCTTGATGGGAACTGGAAGTTTTCAGGGTTCATTATTATTTGTGAGTGAATGTTGGGATTTTGAGCTGGTATTTGATCATGGAGATTGTAAGTGAAAGGGTTGATCCCCCTTGGCTGGTTTGAGGGGTACTTTTTCCCACCTATACTCTTTTGAAAAACTCTGCAAACCACCCATTCATCCTGCTGGAAAGATCAAATTCAATTGTGCCCTATGTTAGAAATTGACAGTAGAACTAAACAGAATCTGTTTTAGTTTACCCATTCATCAACAAATTTTAAAATAATGTAAAAACAAGTCATTTTACATAACTCTTAAAATGCATGCAAATAGAATGGAAAGAAAATTGTATTTTGGTCTTATATGTATGTTTCTTTGCGATTTTGCTAATCTATTGTATCAAATCCAATCTTATAAAATCTTCCGATTTTGAAAATTTATTGTTATAAATCGATAGTGATTTACGTGAACGAAATTATACCCGTCAGTGTCATCCATGCCGCATTGGTATCACATCGGTAAAACGATGAAAAATCATAACTTATAAAAAAATAAAGAGAAAACGAAACAAAACAAAGATCGGTTGAAATCAAAATTTTGAAACATGGAAAATAGATTTTGAATTGCCACTTACTAGCTCGACCTTATTACGAGCTTCGTGACTCAATTTAAAAGTAAGCACATATAGTTTTTCATTCTTATAAAAGTTAAAGGAATCATATAACTATATTTGAGTAAAGCACAAATATAACATAAAAACATTTAATTTTCAATAGCATAAGCTAAGTGCATTCATAATTATATATACCTTGGTGGTTCTATATGCAGATTTAGAATGGATGCGATATTCGTGCATAACCCAATTGGATTTTTCTCCTCTGGGAGCTCTTCCTTTGTAAAACACCAATGTTTTCTTCATCCCCACTTGCTCGGAGGTGTTGCTGTTGTATATCTCTTTATCTTTTCCTGTGGTTTTCCAGTATCCTGTGTTGGTTGCTCGATTCGTTCTCACCCCTGTTGGGTATTTCCTGTCCCTTAGGCTGAAGAAATACCACTCTTTTTCTCCCATTTTCGCCTTAGCTGCATATATTTATCGATCAAAACTATTGCTTAATAATTGTACTTAAGAAATCTTTAAGTGATATACTGGTGCATAAAAAAAGTCGCATATAAGAAATGAAAACTATTGCTTGATAGTTATAACCTGTGTTCATTTGAAAATACTTTACCCTTTTAACTATTTAGAAACATTTTCTTTTCATTACAGCATATATTCAACTTAGAAAAATTTTTAAAAACGAAAGTTCAGGGTTCGAATTCTCCTGAAGTACTTATATATAGTAATACATGCATGACCTCATATTACCTATTAGTTTTTTGTCATCTGCAACTTCTGTTATTAGTTGTATATAGCTAAATTTCAAGAAACATATAAGGCAAAGGCAAAAATTGAAAAACCATTACACCATGCATCATGAAGTTACAAATAATACGTACTATTATAGCATCAATACATATATATATATATATATATATATATATATATACATATATATATGTATATGTATGTATATACTAATCTTTTTCTCACAAACCCTAAAATTCGTGATCCCGTAAACCCTAGACAATATTTGAAACGGAAATTCATGCTTGTTTTCAGACGGCTCTTAACTACAAATAAAGTAGGAAAGACTCCCTTTAGCTAAAAGAACAAGTACCAGGAAGATCCCACGGCTCGCACTTGTTAAGATCGACGTCTCCAATAGCTCTTTCTGTGAAGTTTGCATCTGAAATTTTGTTAATCAGATAATATGTGATCAGTTCTTCATCTGTAGGATGAAAACGAAACCCTGGTGGCAACTTGTCCAGTTTAGGTTCTCCTCCTTCCATTTCCTTGCCTCGGTCTAGACTTTTCTAACCTAATAGTCCGAAGAAATGCTAATTGAGATGGACCAAGAAAACCCTAAATACGATGCCAAATCCGTGTTAGATAAAAGAGAAGATGTCGAACTTTTTTGCAGCGAAAAGTCCCTTTTTACTAAGATATGCCCCCTTAGACGTTGCAAGAATCGAGGGGGGAAAGGATCATAAAAACAAGAAGAATAGAAATTTATAATTTGCTTTCACTAGGGTTTTGGGGTGGTAGATTTATTTAATTGTGGTGCAAGAAAATGGACCAACAATATTTCTTAACTTGCTTGAAGGTTTTCTCATCTAAAATCATCGTGAAGAATGGAAACACAGAGATAACATGAGGGAATATGCTAATTTCTCTAAGCTTTGTTTAGCTTGTATGAGGTGAAGAAGAAGAAGAAGCAAATTTTGAGTATAAATGTGAGAAATAATATAAAGTGTAACTTTGAAGCTCTCACCTAACTTAGATTTTATTGGACACGATATGTCCTATTTGACCATTACTTGGTACCCATTTTCGCTTAGGGCTATTAATTGAACAAATAATTGGACAAGGAAGATGACGCCTTTGCCCCTCGTTTGTATGCCCTAATTGCGGACCACACATATTTATGAAACACTTCGATGAGCTTCCTGGTTCAAAGTATATATGACTTCTATCGTTTGGTTTAGTTTTGAGTTTGTCTACAACATTATGCGTTTCTTATTGTTACCTTTTCTTTTTCAATTAAAATTGGTAGTATTCATTCAATACCTCGAGATATTGTTAGTAATTTTTTCTTATATATTTTAATGTTTGTGATATTGGTCTTATATTTTTTCAAATATAAGTACTACTTCATTATCTCAGCTGCTGTTTTTCTTTTTCTTGGAACTTTTTGTCATTTTTCAGATGTGCATTGATCTAAAGTTTTTTCCTTTTCTTTTTTAAAAAATTGTTTTTGCAAAATTTTTGTAATTCTCCCAATGTGGCTTTGATCTATGCAAATTTGACGAAAGAACGAAATTAGATCGGTTTACATGACATATATTTCCAAATAAATGTAGACATCAACATTATTCTGTAATTTGTGAATTCCTCATCTCCTAGAAGAGTTAAGATACAATTTGGACAAATTTTTAAAACTAGTGTTATAAAAGTGTACTTAAAAAATTTAAAATAGTTTTATAAGGATCGAAAAACACCACTGTAAGTCTGGGGGGAAGGGGTGAATAAACTCTTGTGAAATCTTTGTTTTGAAAACTATTTTAGAATTAGCTTGATTTGAAGCTGAATCCAGTTCTCAATCTAATATACTTTTTCTTGAGAAATCAAATGTTATGCAGAAAATCTCAATTAAGTAGTGAACTGAAAATGCGATGTATGCTAACTAAAATAGTAAGAAATGATGAGAGTCGTGATTTATTTCTGAAAGTTCGAAGCAACGCTTCTACATCTTCCCTTTTTCCGAACTAGAAGGATTTTCACTAAAAACTTTGAATAGAATACATGGTACTTAAGCCACATAGTCAGGTCGCACCTGAAGTGAACTTCTAGTATAACTAAAAAACAACATGCAGGCTATGAAAGCAAATATGAAGGCTTCTTTGCTAATCTGATCTGTTCAATACAAATCATATTGTATTCAGCACTCAGTTGAAATACTTTACAGAAGATTTAAAATAGATACAATGAGAAAGCTTATGTAAAATATGAGAGAAATAATATTCTCAGTTCGTGTTGGATTGTTCCATCTCTCTTCTCTCCTGAAATCGTTCTAATGTTCTGGCCTGATCTGATCGGTTTAGCTCCGAGCTGATTTTTGTCTTTACCAAAACTTAGAATATTTTCTTCCAAAATTTCCCTCTTTTTGGTGATGAAACCTAAAACAGAAGATGTAAAAGAATTTGTCTTACATTGAACCACTTTCTAAATTGTTCTTGTTAACTGCATCTAAACTAATATGTGAAATGCCTCTTGCAAAGACCTTCACCAATATGATGTTATCTGATTGAAATTTCAAACCGAGTTCTGCATCATTACAATTTTATGCGATGTTTCTATCAACAGAAGACATGTTCCCCTAAATGAAGTTCCAACCTGGTACAAGAACTGTTCTGAACTGAACTGTACATCTCCTACTTCTGTACAAGAACTGATCTGCAACTAAAAAACTTTTCCAAAAAATTCTTTTTCCTCCGCCCTTTAATATTTTTTCCTTTTTTTGCATCACACCCTTTTAAGCACTCTACAACTTCAACAATTTGAGAGATGAGTGTAGCCACCTCATCACCAAGTTCATACTTGTTGTCTCAAATCTCATTCATAAGATCGAGTTGTAGTGAATATTGAGTCTGTTTGATAGACTCCTCCAGAGCATTCACATCTGAGATTATTCTAGCTTTGAATTTTTGTAAATCAAGTAGCATATTATGCCGATCTGTTCAATCAAGTAGCATATTATGCTGATTTGTTCGTAGTTCTCACTCCAGAACTCTTAGATTCAACTAACTTATATAAGCGCTGAAATTTTGGATCTGAATTAGTGGAAGGAATATCCAAGGTACTTGTAGAAGTAGGAATCATCAATAAATCCTTGTTACCTCCTGATCTGGAGAATGGAGATTCACAATCTGTTTCTGTCTAAAGACTGAATTGAGTTGAATGGGAGCTGGCAAAATTCCTCATCAAAAGTTGAAACCTGCTGCTCTAGAGCCTGATGTTCCCCCAATCTGTTCTGGATCCTGATGCCCCATATAAATCTTTGAGTCATGACTACGTCAAAGAGCGATCCATCCCAACCATTCCTTATTCGGCATCAAGAGACCTGATCCAAAGTTCACCTGAAAAGCATTAATATCAAAGAAAGCCATAATAATAATAGAGAATGTGAAAACACAAGTAAATCTTAGAAAATATTTTTAGAGAAAATAATTGAGTACTGGAAGCTGATTACAAAAGGATGATTTTGAAAATGTAAAGAACAAAATAGTTTGCAGTAAATTTTAAGTATGTGTAAATGATGAAAAGACATCGGTATACGTGGCAATATTGGAATGAAATACGTTTGAAATTTTAGACACGTAACCATACGATTTTAAAAGAAGTTATATAAATAAGACGATTAAATCACAATCGTTCAAACTTTACTGTATCAGGCAGGAAACAGCTTTGCAAACACCACGATAATATCTGACAGTATAAGTGTTTAAGCTGATCAGATCAGCACGGACACAGTCTAAATACTTTGTTCTTATCTGTTTGAAAAATAAATTTGTTACCCCTCAACTACTTGCTGATCTGTTGATACATGCTCCATCCAGATGTCCTTCTTTAGTACATGGTCTCTTATGAAATGATTCTGATGTCAATATGCTTGGTTCTTGAATGCAGCACAGGGTCTTGAGTGATCGCAATTGCATTTGTGTTAGAAAATAGGTGCTTCGACAATGTAAACTCCATAATCTCTAAGTTGTTGCCAAATCTATAGAATCTGAACACATCAGCTCCCATGTTGAGATTAAAATTTACTAAGTTTTGGTGATAACAAAATACAAGAACTCGAACAGATCGGAACAGAATACAGCAGAACGACTTAGAGCATCGCAAACCAGCTCAGAGCGACACAAATCAGTTTAGAGCTTACACATATCAACTTAGAGCATCGCAGACGAGCTCAGAGCGACACAGATCAGCTTAGAGCTTTTCAAATCAGCTCAGAGCATGTCAATCAGCTCAGAACATCACCAATCAGATAAGAGTAAGTCGATCAGATTAGTGACGTAGATCATATCAGATTGGAGCTTCATAGACCAGATCAGACTGGAGTTTCGTAATCAGATAAGAGGAAAGCAAGCGAGACAGATTATATCAGAGCTTAAGAGAAGGAATCAGATAAGAGCAGGTTCAGAATAGCTTACAGATGTCTATGGAAACAGAACATATCAGAGCAACATCAGCTCAGAGAACAGCTCAGACCTCACGAACAGCTTTTAGCTTAGAGTGAGAGTTTTCAGATCAGAGCGTTAAGAGTTCAGTTCTCAAAGTTAGTATTTAAATATTCAGTTTTCAGATAAATCGAATCAGCTCAGAGGAATGTTTTCAGATCAGCTTGAAATTGAGTATCAGATCAGACTGAAAAAGGTTCAGCTATGGATCAGATCGCAAGAACAACTTTCATATCGTGCAAACAATGAACAACTCATAGCCTACAAAAATTTCAGATTAAAGAAAAGTTTCACATCTCAGGATTTCGGCTTAGCGAAACGTATCTCAAATCAGATCAGATCAAATCAAGTGCTAATTTACTGGCTAAATTATCGGACGCTATTTTTGTACCTAACGGTATCCTTCCAATGATTCCGATATGAAAAAAGGGAAATATTTCAAAAATTGAAAGAAGATCAATCGAACAAATAATTGAGCAAATCATAAGATCTATATATATAGAAGAAGAGGTGACGAAACAGATATATGTACGCAAGAAACGAAACACATACTTAAAGCTTGAGATATCAGATCATGCACTGAAACCTTACTGTTCATTCTTCGTATTCACCTAGAAGTTTCTACCAAAAGCTTCAAAGTTTTTATTTTGAGTTGTAACCGTACTCTGTAGTTTTTGTGTATTCAAGTGTAAATAAAAAATAGAGTGTGGATAGCGAGCGTAGCTTAATAAGCTCAGAGATGATAACTGTAATAGCGGAATAGATCGCATTTCTGTAATCTGTCGCATAGTGCTAGGAGTTCTCACAATTAGACTGTTGGGATTGGGTTATTGCTGTTAGGCCCGGTGCTCATAAAACCGAAATAGGCACGCAATTAACGCTAAAATACGGAAGTTTAAAAGTGATTAAAATTTTTCTTTGGCCTGAAAATTATAACTTCAAAAATAAGTGCATACTTACAGAATTTGATTCAAAATTCATCAGTAATACACAACATCAATCAACCACATATGTATATATAGCTCAAACAATAGAGTCAGGATTTAAAACAACTACATAGGGCATCCCCTGACAATGACTCGATACAATATATACATAACTGGGACTCACCGACACCTATGGGGCTCCACCAGCTGATGCATCTCAAGGACCAGCTGAACCACTTAAAAGCCTACAATGGCCAACACCCGACCAAAGCAGCCACAAATAAAAACACACGAGGTCAAACCTCAGTACGAAGAGCAATCATATAACAGCCATCAAATAAAACATGCAACATATCATGTCGTGCAATGCATGAAAGGTACCAAGAATCATCAGTATCAAAGCACAGTGACTCAGCTGGCGATCAATAACATAGTAGCCACCATGCCTGTGAGTATATGGGAGCTACCCACTCGACTCACACACTGTACCAAAAGCACAACAAACAACTCGACCCAATGGTGACCTAAGCTCATGAGAGTGTGGGAGCTACCCACTCCGTCTCATAGTGCAAAGCTATCACATCAGGGAGAAGAGGTATGCAGGTGATACCCGCTCGACCTCATTTCATTTCACAAGAAAGATTCCTGGCACTGTTCAATCATCAACAACAATAGGTTCTCAAAGGATTCAGGCTCAACGTGATATGTATGTATGCAATGCCAACAAGACAACAACATATAATAAATACGTGAGAAATAGATCGGCAATACAAGAACATAACAGCTAAGGAATCATCATGCAGCTCACGTCTTGGAAACACAACACACAGCCACAGGTCAACAAAATGCACAAGAAATCAGCTCGGCCATTCAGCCCAAGCACAACAGCACTACAACAACTCATCACACAGCCACAACTAAGTTCACATGATTATTTCAAAGTTGTAAATACAAGTTCAATTCTTACCTTGCGTAGATCTTACCAAATACCTCTACAAAGCTCACGGCTGGCAGCAGAACGCCTTCACTGCCATGCTCAGGTCTAGACCAACAACTCAGGACCAGCAACTCACGGAAAAACTACAAGAGAGGTACATATCTACCAAGATATCTAAGAAATCAGATCAGGTTCAAGATCACACAGCTCACGATCGAAGCTTCACAATTCGGCCAGCCTAAGCTCACATCAATATTTAAAACCCTGCTCAAAACATAACTACCAAGGGTTGGAAATAGCACTTAAAACTTCTGTTACCTAAAATGAAGCTCAATTCGGTCGAAAATCGTGAAATACAGCTCACGTAGCTTCTCTTTGATTTCCTCAGTCCGGCCTCCTCATGACTCCAAAAAATGGTACAGAAATGTCGAGCTTGAAAAGGGGTTTCCAACCATGGTACTCCCGCTCAAAGCTAATCAACCAATCTCCAACGATCGAGAAAATACCAGGTCGGGTGAACAGTGTATCGACGAGGGTTTGAGAAAATATCTATCGGGAGTTCTCGGTAGAAGATAAGGGAAATGTGTGGTCTAAAAATAAGTAAGTTTTGGTCAATGAGCAGGTATTTAAACTTAAATTCTTCAGATCACGGCTAAAGTGTTTTCAGATCAGCTAGACCTCCCCACTGTGTTCAGACCAGGCATGCAGCTCAGCACATGCACTCAAATCAGCTCTCGCTTCCAACAGTTCACGTTCACAACAGATCGCGCTCACCAAAACAGAACACACTCATGAAGCAGATCATGCTCTCGCTAGCGAATCAGCTCTCGCACACGAATCAGCTTTGGCACACAAATCAGCTCTCGCACGTTACTCAGCTCTAGTGCAAATAGATCCCGATCCTTCCAGCACAGGAGAAACGATCAGCTCTCACCAAATCTGACCATACGAAAATGTTTACACTACGCACAGTAGTACAAAGTACTTCTACACTACGCACAGTAGTACAAAGTACTTCTACGACCGGACTTTTCTCAAAGGAAATTTAGAAATTTGGGGATCGAATTGAAAGACCCAAAAATTTCAATCTTAATAAACATAAAAGTCGTTACTAAATTCTGGACTAAATTGCGAATAAACACAATTCATTACTGCTGAATGCGGAACAATTGAAACAATGAAGAAAATCAGCTGGAAGGATAAACCAAACGCTGAACTAACTCCTCTGCTGAACAAATAACACACACGAAACTGAAATACCAGCACAAAATACGAGTGAAGAACTAACATACCAGCTGATAAAAATACAAGTGAACTTGCATATATCATTACACCAAATGTTCATACAGATTTCTACAAAATGAGAAACTAGAAACCTGCTAACATACAAAACCATAACTAAAATTCTGTACATCAAAATCTGAAAAGAGACAATGGAAGATACTGGAACTGAAAGCTGAATACATAATCTGAAATCTACGTACACTTTGACATGAACAAGCGCACTAACATATATCTATATCTGAGAATTCTGAAATAAACTGAAAGCATAAAACATAATCAAATTCTGAAAACATTTTCTTTAAACATATTCTGGAGCTGTGACTAAAATCACATTTGCGCTCTTCTGAAATTACGACAACACTTTAAACATTTTGGTCCAATTCTCTTGATCAAACTCCTGATATCAGTTTCTAGCACTATGGCTCATGGTGAAGGGATATACAGATCCGTCGACCTATACACCTGATCCTTCCTCTGTTGAAAGGGCACACGGTTCGTCAGTCGCGCACTCACCCTTCTTCTGGGGACCCTCTTAGTTGTCATAACTTAAAATATTTTCTAAAACATCGTTCTGCTCTTTCTTTTCTTTCTAAAAATCTGTTTTCTTTCTCTCTTGCACGAATTACTGGTTTTTCTTTTGTCTAATGATGTTCTGGAATTGTAAAGGATTTCTCTATAAAGCTTGCGAAGATGAAAACTAAATAAATTGGCTAGTTGAATCTGTCAGATAAGTCGAAAGATTCATCTGAATTGAAGTGTAAATGAGTAAGAAATCAAATTCTAAAATTCCGTTATCTGCTGAAGAAATTGAAGAATGAACAGTACCAGTCGCAAGACTAATACCAGCTGAATGAACAATACCAGATGCAACGAATAGGAAATCAGTCGCAAGACAAGAATCCAGTCGCAAGGTCTTTTAAATAAATGTAAAGTGAAACGATGTCGTAGCGCATAAATCAGTCGCTACAACCATACGTAAAGACAATGAAGTAACTGCTGAAATATAAAAATGAATGCATCTGCTGGTGAACAGTGCATCTGCTGAATGTCACGAAGACAACGCAACTACTGAATTCTAACAAAGGAATGCAGCTGCTGAATTCTAACAAAGGAATGCACCTGCTGGTGTTAACAAAGGAATACACCTGCTGGTTTTAGCAAAAGAAATGCATCTGCTGAATATGCATCTGCTGAATTTATGAAAGCAATGCATCTGCTGAATACTAATAGCTGATGAACAAACTATCAACTGAAGTACAACTAACAATTGACGAACGAACTATCAGCTGCTGAACAATAAAATATACGACAGCTGATGTAACGACCCAGACTTTTCTCAAAGAAAATTTAGAAATTTGGGGTTCGAATTGAAAGCCCCAAAATTTTTGATCTTAATAACATAAAAGTCGTTACTAAATTCTGGACTAAATTGCGAATAAACACAATTCGTTGCTGCTGAAATGCGGATAGTTCTATTCTTTAATTTACGGTTTTCTCTTAAAAGAATCTTTACTAAAACTTCTTCATAATCTAAATCTAACGCTACTTAAACAGATTCTTATCTGAGCATCAAATTCTACTATAAGAGACGCATCGATGAAACGAAATCAGATGCAACAAATTGGAACAGTATTTGGAAATGAAACAAATATCTACTGTTCATGAGTATTGCTGAAAGAAACCAGCTGGAATAAATAGGAACCAGCTGCAAGGTCTTTTACTAACAACAAACGTACTAATCGAAACGACGCCGTCGTGAAACAACATGAATTCAACTGCTGGATTCAACGATATAATGCAGCTGCTGGAAATGGACGGTGCAGCTGCTGGTTATAACAATGGAAAGCAAGTGCTGAAAAACGAACTTTGGTGCTGCAACATCAAACGACAGCTACGCTATCAGCTGTTGTTTATCGAACCAGACACTGATTCAACTAACAACTACCGATTACATAGCGTCAAGTTCCGATGTTACCATTCACCGGAAGATGAACAATTCTAAGCGTATGAGAACTAAATTCGAATTCAAGAGGATCTAAACACAGTACTCTACTTCTTTTTCTTTTAAGTTAGCTATAAATTTCTTAACAAACCTATCTGATACAAAATACAAATTGAACAGAATCTAACGATACTAAGGTAAACATATTGGCAACAAGGTCTTACCCGTCGCCGTTGAGGTATCTGCTGGAGTTTCTGTAGCTGTCATTATGTAAGCTCTACCGGTGATGAGTGGTCGCTTCTGGGAACACTCCCTAGACATATGGCCTGGCTTACCACAAGTATAACATACTCTCTGGCCAAAAAGACACTGGCCTGAATGGTTTTTCTTACAGGTTGGACATAGAGGCCTAGTTCCTGAATTAGGAACAGCAGAAATAGGCTGAACAACTAAGGGTTCTTTTTCTTGAGATTCCTGCTGGTTATTATTTGGTTTCTTATTTTGCCTACGGTCCTTCTGCTGAAAAGCTTGTCTTTTTAATTGTCTCTCTTCTTCTATTATTTTCCAGTCTTGTTCTGCCCGTAGGGCCTTATTCACAGCTGATCTATAATCTACGGGTTCTGCTAATCTAACATCATGTCTAATCATCGGTTTCAACCCATCAACAAAATGTTCTAGCTTCATATCTGCATTTGTCCCAATTAAAGGAACAAAATAACAACCTCTCTCAAACTTACGGATATAATCCCGCATAGACATCTCTCCCTGCTTAAGAGTTAAAAACTCAATACGCAACTGTTGTCTTACATCTGGCGTAAAGTATTGTTCGTAAAATACTCTCTTAAACTCTTCCCAAGTAAGAATTTCCAAGTCTACTGTTAACTTGGCTCCTTCCCACCATATCATGGCATCTCCTCTCAGCATGTAAATCGCACACCGAGGTCTTTCTTGTTCAGTCAGTTGCAAATAATAAAAAATCACCTCTATGGATTTAATCCAACTCTCTGCTATAAGGGGATCAGTTGTACCAGAAAATTCCCGAGGTCTCTGTCTTCTAAACCTCTCCTGTGGATCTTCACGACTAACTATTCTTCCTGAGGTTTGACCATTCTCATTATTGTTTTGGTTAACTAAGCGCTCTAACAGCTGCGCCATGGTATTGAGGATGGGGTTCGCTCCATCAGACTCACTATCTGCCTCTGCAAAACTTCCTCTTCCTCTACCTCTTCTTGACATATCTGTAAGGGTA
>KQ993809.1:91787-133306 GCA_001598015.1 Dorcoceras hygrometricum | reverse complement strand
ACTTTTCTCAAAGAAAATTTAGAAATTTGGGGTTCGAATTGAAAGACCCAAAATTTTCGATCTTAATAAACATAAAAGTCGTTACTAAATTCTGGACTAAATTGCGAATAAACACAATTCGTTGCTGCTGAAATGCGGGACTTTTGAAACGATGAAGTGAGCGGAAGTAAAATAAGCTGAAAAACACTTTTCATAGCCAACGGAAGAAATCAGCAGGAAGGGTATATAAAGACATGGAACTAAATCCTCTGCTGATCTTATAACATACGCTGAATAGATATACCATATGATGAAAATACGAATGAACTAGCATATCTCTTGACACCACAAGTTCATACAGATTTCTACAAAATGAGAAACTAGAAACCTGCTAACATACAAAACCAAACTAAAGTTCTGTACATCAAAACAAAAGCTGAAAAGAACAATGGAAGATGTCCACGATAAACACATCCTCCCTTTCTAATCATCTCCCTCCAACACCTACTGCTGATTACCTGCACTCAATGAAAACTAGTGAGCCAAAGGCTCAGCAGGTAAATCTGGAATAGCAAAATCATGCAATAGAACTGAAACTTGAATCTGGAAACTGAATACATACTGAAATCTGAATACGCTTTGAAATGAACAAGCGCAGTAATATATATATAACTGAGAATTCTGATAAAGAAACTGAAAGCATAAAACATAATCAAATTCTGAAAACATTTTCTTTAAACAAATTCTGGAGCTGTGATTAAAATCACAATTTGCGCTCTTCTGAAATTATGACAACACTTTAAACATTTTGGTCCAAATTCGCTTGATCAAACTCCTGATATCAGTTTCTAGCACTATGGCTCATGGTGAAGGGATATATAGATCCGTCGACCTATACACCTGATCCTTCCTCTGTTGAAAGGGCATACGGTTCGTCAGCCGCACACTCACCCTTACTCTGGGGACCCTCTTAGTTGTCATAACTTAAAACATTTATTCGGAATTGAATAAGGAATCAAATTCTGAAATTTCGTTATCTGCTGAAGAAAACGAAGAATGAACAGTAACCAGCTGAAATGAACAGTACCAGTCGCAACGAATAGGAATCAGTCGCAAGACAAGAATCCAGTCGCGAGGTCTTTTAAATAAATGTAAAATGAAACGATGTCGTTGAAATGATTCGGAATTGAATAAGGAATCAAATTCTGAAATTTCGTTATCTGCTGAAGAAAACGAAGAATGAACAGTAACCAGCTGAAATGAACAGTACCAGTCGCAACGAATAGGAATCAGTCGCAAGACAAGAATCCAGTCGCGAGGTCTTTTAAATAAATGTAAAATGAAACGATGTCGTAGAGCATAACTCAGTCGCTACAACCAGTCGCTACTGCTGATTTATGCATCTGCTGAATTTACGAAAGCAAAACATCTGCTGAATATGCATCTGCTGAATTTAAGAAAGCAAAGCATCTGCTGAAATATGCATCTGCTGAAATTTAAGAAAGCAAAGCATCTGCTGAATATGCATCTGCTGAATATAAATAGCTAATGAACAAATTACCAGCTGATGAACAACTATCAACTAATGAATGAACTGTCAATTGACGAACGAACTATCAGCTGCTGAACAATAAAATATGCAACAGCTGAACATGAAATAGTGCGACTGCTGATCGCAACTACAGAACTTAAACAATACAATAGCTGAAATCTATACTTAGAATATTTTCGACAAAGCAAAAGCAGCAGTGGTATAAGAACCGGATTTCAGACTTAACCAGGTGAATGACGATGGTTTTCCTTTGTCTGAAGAATTCAAAATATCTGAAGAAATTTCTGGAAATGATCGAATAAGCTACTTGTAAGCTACTTCGATGGAATTTCTGAAGAAAACTTAAGAATCTACTGGATGAACATCACCAAACCATTTTCTAAAACATTTCTTTGAATCAAAATACAGTAAACACAACTTTCATAAAAACAGAGCATGAACTTTCTGATTTTCTTGAAGAACAGCCGAAGCCATCTTCCTTTCTTTAAAATCTCATATAATCATGCAAACAGAATTGAATATATGCTTTCACTGAGTGAGCAAGAAACAGAGTTTACTTGCCTGAATTCTTGAACACAAATCACGGTAGAAATCCAGCAACTCCTAAAGCACCGCCTGTTTCCTTTAAAACTCTTTGAAGGTATTTGGTTCGGCTTTTAGAGAGAGAACACCGCTTTATATGATTTGATTTTTGAAAGTAATGATGCATGAAGCAACTTAAAATCCTATTTATATGATTTGTAAATGCCTAAGGAAGAAACGCATTTAATTCAATATGCCAAACTCTGAAAGAAGCGTGCTCTGTTTTAAACCAAATAATGCATATGAAAACCGAACAATTTTAGTTAAAACAAAGGATCCGATTGGCTTGTAGGAATTGTTTAGACATCTACTGTAATTGCATTCCTGTTATCTGGAATTTAGCTCTTAAATGATAAAAAACTAAACAATACATAGATAAAATCTGAAACTCGATTAATCAAGAGCTGAATAAAATAGCATTGTAATCCCTCAATCTCAAATCTTTCTAGTTTGTGGCCTCTAAAATATCTGGGCATTACAGATTTGCCCTAGGCTTTTTCTGGTTATTTTTCCCCGAGCTGAATCCTTCTAGTGGAAACAATTTGTTATATGATGTAGTTGTTTTCAGTTCAGGGTGTTCCATAGTATGTGGTGTAGCTTCCCGATCTGCAGGAGACTCTTGTGGTTTTCTGTCGTGATTTCTCTACCTTGTTAGCTGGAGTACCAGTATGTGCACGATCTGTTGTGTAGTGAGAGTGCTCTGTCCTGTCTTAAGCTATGAGAAGAAATCTGGGTAGCTTTTCTACAAGTCATAATCGTCTTCCCACATAATTTTCTCTTTCCGTGTGACTTACCCACTGCATCTTAATCAAGGGATAGTTCTATCCTTTAACTTACGGTTTTCTTTTAAAAGCATCTTTACTAAAACTTCTTCATAATCTAAATCTAACGCTACTTAAACAGGTTCTTATCTGAGCATCTAATTCTACTATAAGAGACGCATCGATGAAATGAAATCAGACGCAACAAATTGGAACAGTATTTGGAAACGAAACAAATTTCTACTGTTCATGAGTATTGCTGAAAGAAACCAGCTGGGATAAATAGGAACCAGCTGCAAGGTCTTTTACTAACAACAAACGTACTAATTGAAACGATGCCGTTGCGAAATAACATGAATAGTACAACTGCTGAATACAATCGATAGAATGCACAAACTATCAAGTAGATTTGAAATCCTTGTAAAACTGTTAAATTGAAAAGTAATTAAATGAACTCGAAATCCGATTAAACTACAATTTTTATTTAAATCCAAAACTTCAAATGACCCAATCCAAATATATCCTTATCGAGTTTACTAATGTAATGAGAGGTGTGATTTCTTTTTCCCCAAACAAAGATTGCATAATTTTCTAAAGGGTTCAAACTAACTTGCCTTTTCCATTATAAGCAAAACTAGAGAACTAGTTTCCAGCTACTCACCCCCGACACAAAGCTAATTGCACCATGAAGATGATTAAAATTAAATCAAGAACGACATATATATGTTAAATAACTAATTCTTTTTCTATAACCACCTTTCGTGTTGTTATTACAATATCAGCAAGATCTCAATTTATATATATTTCCCATGGATCGATCACTTGTTTTTTAGAGATTTTCATGCATAAAGTGGAGTCGTTATATTCTTGCAACAATTAAATTAGGATTTTATAATAGACCAAGGTTGTAAGAACAGTCCACTGCAAGAGTCATTATCCATCTCTATCGGTGTTTAACTTGTCATTCACTTCAAATTATCTATTAATTTCACGAAGGAGTATTAATCAATTTTCAATTAATGTCCCGTCCACTATTGCAAAATGTTGATGTTATTTTGGGGGTCGGCTCCCACCTAAACAAACGAGAAAACTACATTTTTTATCTTGTTATTTGCATTTTTCTATGTTGCTCCTGTTGATAGTGAATTTGCATTTTAAAATCATATATATAACTTGTATTTTTTATTTTTTTTTTCATAGTTGGTCTTGCTAACGGTGAATTTATAGATTGCAGTTTTTGTTTTTCCGTTTTGTTCTTTTTTACCAGAGTCCATCATGTTCGTCAGAGAATGAATGCCATGACACTTGCTATTTTAGTGACAAAGATGAGTGCTAGCATCCACACGTTGGTAACAAGCGATTTCCCCCAAACAAGAAAGACTCTGGTCAAGTGAGAACATAAAATAAAAAAAAAAATTGTAAATAATGGGACTAAAAATGTAAAATTATTGCTACCAAAGAAAATAAGAAATCCCCTCGGGATCGTATTGTTCTGGTTTCGAAATCTTTAATACAATAAAATTAGACCGATTGAATTGTAATAACTCTGTTTCTTGAAATTTGATGTCCCCCATAAGTAGCTCGGGACCCGAGGACCAAGCATCGACCCTACCTACATCATCAAGGGCGAAAGCAATCAAGAGGCGCGCATAGAGCTCGGAGCTCGGGATTTTGACCGAGGCCTTGCCACGCGCTCGGGAATCGCTCGAGCTCCTTCGTTATGGAGAAGAGCTCATAACCTGAGGAGACAACCTAAGTTCAAGGCGTCTCCCGAGGACCCCAACCCGACGTGTTAAAGCACTTCCGCAAAAGGCGGAGAACGTGGGCTGGATTATGCGGAAGACGTGCGCACGACCTCACCCACGTCGCGACAGAACGTGCAAGCGAATCGATTCATCTGCCTAGCCCTCTACAAATACCGCCAGGTTTGCTCCTTTGTACTCATTCACTCATTCTTGCACACTCTCGCACACTGTCATATTCGCTCTCATTTGCTCTCACGCGCACGACTGACTTAACCATCAGAGGGGCTTCGCCGGACACACTTCCGGCGCCCTCTGACGAGTGTTCGTTGGTTGCAGGTATACGCACATACTCTCCAGTTCCCGACGCCCGACGTGACCGAGGTCCTCGACATGGTGATAGCTCGTCGGCTGAACTATTTGGTTACATCAAAATTTTTTAACATCGACAAATTATATTGAGTTTGATTTACAGATCAACCAGAAAATATTTGACATAACCCTATAGTAAAACATTTGATAAATATGTAATTATATAAAAGCAGATGAGTTGAAGTATTTTGATAGACATTTAAAATGCTTCAACCATGCATGTAAAAACAGAGCTGTAAATTTTAAAAATAGAAATTTTTAGGAAAATTTGAAGTTAAAACACCTTGTATATCTCCCTTTCTTCCATTGCCGGAAGAATCAACTAGGAGACTTGATTTATACAACACATTACAAGCCCACCTTAGATGAGACTTATCGTATGCCAACACTGAGACTCCTAGACTTCAAGCTGCATATATTTAACTTTCCTATACCAAAATTACAAACACAATTTTTTACGTCTTTGTGTGAAGACATGGTCATCTTGTTTAGCTCATCTCTCATATATGAGTGAGTATGTATGAGGAGTTTATCTGTCACAGTGTATACTATCAAATATATCCTCATACTCTAGGAAGTGCTCTCATCAAGCCTATGCCTTCATGTAAGATTCCCTCTTTTCTGTGCTCTTTTTATCTTTAGTTTGCGCTTGAATTCTTCTTTTAACGCTCTTCACTCTTCTTCTTTCACTTCCGTTCATTTGTATTTACAGCTTCAGATCTGATATGAAAGCTGGCCACAAGATTTTAACCTTTTGAATGGCTCCAAAAAGTTCTGGCTTCATACACTTGTTGTCCTTTATTTGATCTGGTTCAGTTGAAACTCTTCTGATCTTGAATTGCTCTGAACTGATCTGTTTAAACTTGTTCTTTTTTATCTTGAGTTGTTCTAGTTCATTTTGATTTGTTCGTCTAAACTAGTTTGTTTACTCAGCTGATATATCGATATGATTTTCTTGTCCTGCTAATCTGTTGACTGTTCTATTATATTGTTCTTGATCAGCTGATCTGCTTCGATGTTCTATCCAAGCTGATCCAATCTAGTTGTCTTTAGCTCTTGAGCCGATCTACTTCGGTGTTCTATTCAAGATGATCCAATCTAGCTGACCTATCTTTATCTCTTGAGCTGATCTGTTTCAACTGGTCTGTTCTTGGCTATTGAGCTCATATGCTCCAGCTGGTCCTATCTAGGCTACTGCGCTGATCTACTCTACTCTTCTTAGCTACTTTTTTCGACCTGATCTGTATTGTGCTTCTGACCCGAGATCATCTGATCTGCTCTACTATTTGCTTGCACTATCTAGCTGATCTCTCTGCACTTGTACTTATCATGATGTCCAGCTGACTTGATATTATATTCTATACTGCTCTTTTTCCAGCTTATCTGTTCTAGTTTGATCTGCACACTCAATTAAATACATTATAAACATAATAACAAATTTTGTTTCATCAAAATTAAGATTGATATGTTTTCAGATCCAACAGTTACAATCACGAAAAGTGAAATAGTTGATCATATGATTAAAATGTAATTTTTTCCAAAATAATTATTAAATTTCGACAAGAGCAAACCCAACATTATTGTTGTACGAGAAATATATTATAAAACAAATTATTTTTTAAGAAAATTAAACATAAAAGCTTAGTAATTTGTTACAATATATTTCATATATATAGGATTGAAAAGGGGTTGTCTCCGAGTTCTCACACAACTCAAGTGAGCTCTCACACGGCTCCAGCACCTAATATTTGTTGACCAGATTACGTGACATTTGAAAGTTTATTTAAAAAACCAGCACGTAACTGGGAAACCAGATCGCGCCTATAGCGAACCAGCAGCTCTGCAAGCTGCTCCGTATCGAATGTCATCTGGACTCTTGAAACCCTGATAAATCTTGAGCTGCAATAGCTTAATATTCTTGAAAGGCTTGTGTACCGAGAAACAGATTGGGTATGAAATAAAATCATGCGTAAAACACCCAAACTGAACTCTGAAAATCGAAATCTATTTAATAATTTTAAATACGGTTTTGAAGTATGCAGCGCGTGAATGTGAAATGCAGAAACATATAAAGAGATACCCTATAATTTGTTTATGGAAGTTCGGAGTTGAATCTCCTACGTCTTCCCTTCTTTCGCAATGGGAAGTATCCTCTAGAAGACTGTGATTACAGCAGCCTCCGCTGCAACCCGATCCGACAGCCCGCAAGCTGCAAGAACTCCTAGCCACCTATGCACACTAGCCAGCAAGCTGTGTGTCTAAAAACACTTCTTCGTCTCAGTGAGAAAGGCTACAAGACTTGTTTAACGTCTCTGTCCAAAGACTACAAGGAAGTCGTTTTGTTTTTTATTCACTCACTAATCTAATCAGCTCTAATATGTGAGTGAATCGTGTGAGAGAATTACAGTGTAAACTCTTTGTTTCTGTTGTATCACACACACTCGGAAAGATGCTCTCTAAGCTGGTTTCTTCAATGTCTTCCCAGATTGTGCAGTCGATGAATATATCATTGAGGCATTTCGGTCAGTGCACCAGCTCACACTTGGGTACTTGAACAGCTTGAACACCAGCTGCCACCTGGGTATTCAAGCTTCGACTGATGCACAATCTTTCGGTTTTGTGCCTTACTGCACTTGTATTATTTTTAGCTCATTCACTTCCTCACTTGTGCGCCCCTTCATGCTTGTGCAAATTCTTCCGTTGGACACAAATTTGTAGCCGTTGAAAAGTCTTCTAACACTGTTGTACTTTGTGTCCTTTGGCATTTAATGCTTCTGCAGGCTTTCTTCACTTTAAGCACGTGAGCACTATACTGAGAAGACAACACAGAAAATCGATTTGAACACTGAAAAACAGTCTGCGTAAAGTCTTGTGTTTAAATCGCTTTGCTTGTCATTTTGTCCAATTCTGCTCTTGTCCTCGGATGACCTCTGCTCTGCTTGCTAAGCTAGTTTGACATTAACCAGTTTGTCTTTGTTCTACTTCGAGCTGGTCTGTTCGTTACACTGAGCTGGTTGCTTCTTCAACTGCACTTCTCATCTGCTCTTGTTCACAGCTGCTTTTGTGCTGTTCTTTCATGCTCTTGTAATGCTCTTGAACATTGATGTGCTCTGAGCTTGTTTCCCAGCTGGTTTCCTTCCAGCTAATTTCTTCTTTCACTACAACAATCTTCCTCCACTATTCCTTTGGTATCGGACGGCATGCGATCTTCTGCTTTCACGTCATCATAGGTGTCGATATTTTTCACGATCACAGACTCCTGCCTCCGCATTTCTTCTTTTTTTTCATCTTCCATCTGTGTCATAATCATCTAGCTGAGCTGGTCAAAGCTCTCTTCTTCTCTTCTCATCAGCTTAACCATGATCCCTGATCAGGTTTTCTCTTCTCTGATTATGTGTACTTGATTGATCTTGATCCATCAAGACACCTCTTCCAAACCATCAGCAAGTATGTCAGGCCTCGTGCTCTAAACAGAGTAAAAACACCAAACACATGCGGAAGCTATAAAAAAGCGGGTAAAATTTTCAGCAAGTATGTCAGGCCTCGTGCTCTAAACAGAGTAAAAACACCAAACACATGCGGAAGCTATAAAAAAGCGGGTAAAATTTTCGTTTTTGGCCTGACGGTTTAAAACAATATAATTTAAAATAGCGTGATACTCAAAATAGAATCCCAGTTTACTAAAATCACCACAACAATAACAGTATAGCATAAAACAAGTATCAGACTCCAACAATCAAATACACCAACGAAGCACAGGGCATCTCCCCGGCTAACTGGACCGATACATATAAATATGCTATACGCTATTGGGATACTCTAACCACCTTCTGGGGCACCTCCAGCTGGGCTAAAACCACGACCAGCTGTAAAACCTGGGTTTCCTGAAAACAACACAACAAGGAAAACAACCAAGCCCCAGAGGGACATGGGGTCAAACCCCAGTACGGAGAGCAATTATAAAACAGCAGTAAACAGCAAGAATAAAATGCAGATGCTATGCATGAGGAAAGAAACAACAGCTCAACGGGATCTGCAACAGAATATGTGGCCACGGTAAGTGTAGGACATGTGGGTGCTACCCACTCACCCCTACTCGCCCACCCTTACCAGACGCATCAACAACTCAACATGTCGTTGCCTCGCCCATGAACTGTGGTAGTTAACCACTCGGTGCATGGTGGCTAACAAATCCCAGCAGGGAGATGAGAGTGCGGTATTGCCGCTCGCCCTCGCATCATGGTAAGTAAACAGAACAATAACAACGAAGCAATGGCTGCAAAAGCTGAACAGAGATGTAAATGCGTGTATGCAACATGCTGGAATATCAAGCATATAAACATATGCGAAACAATAATAGCATCAGCACGTATACACCACATAACCAACAGTCATCTCACAAAACAGCAGTCTGAAATAGCCATCTCACAAATTATCCAAGCCATAACATCGCTGTATTACAAGCTCCAATCCGTACCTTATACTTCTGTGTAATAATTACCACAACAAAGGTCCCGAGAAAGCTGAACAACAACCTGTCAAGGCACACAGGGGATAAATCATCGGGACTCGAACACACAGAAGGTACTGCCGGGAGTTACAACTCAACCAGCGATCAATCCCATCAATACCACTTAACAGGGAGCTTAAATCAACTTACTAAAGCTAAGATCTTACAACAATTCGAAGCTACCTACTCACAGCGAACACATGGCCAAGACAGTAACTTCGCGACCTCGCTCTAGCTAACAACAGCCTCCAAGAATGGTATAAGATGGAAGAGCTTCTCGAGAGGAGTCCAACGCTATCTCGAACAAGCAAAACAACCACCGAGAACGACGGGAATTGCCGGAGAAAAGCTACGGTGAACAATGCTCTAGGGTTCAAGAAATAGAGAACGAATGTCGGGGAAAATATTCTAAGTATGGGATCTGATATCTCAAACGAAGACCAAGTCTTTCTATATATATAAATCCCACAGCTGCTGAAATCTGATTAAAAGTCCACTGACATAACCAGCAGGTACCAACAACCATCGGCTGGTCGAACCCCTCAAAGCATAATCCCAAACACACAAAACGACATCGTAGGACACTACCTACGACTGGTTCTCAACCAAAATCTGGAGAACCAGACGACTGGTTTAAACATCGTGGGAAATTCCTCCAAAAGCTGGTACCAGCCGCAACATATAAAACGCAGCGTTGCAATTAGTCAAAACGGCGTCGCACAGCTGACGTCATCAAATCTGGTCGCTAACTCTCTCTCAAAACCAGCTGCAAGCTACAGAAGAGTTGACCAGCGTTGACGTCTGAAAATCGAATATGCGCATCGACTGGTTCCTTAGCGCTAGCCAAACGACGACGTTTCCTCCTCGCGCTACAGGGATGTTGACCCGCGTTGACATCTGCTTCGGCTGAACAACCAGCAGGCACACACACGCAATCAGATCTCACACTAGCGCTAGATCCAAAACGACGTCGCTCCAACTTATTCAAACGACACCGTATCCAACCCGATACAAATCCATGCTAAGGCAACGGGATATTACAAGCGTTACCAGATCTCTCCAAACGACGGCGTTTCATAATCCTGTTTACCAAAACACGTTGCGACTGGTTTTCACTATTCAACCAGCTTTCACCAAAAACCAGCTTTCACCCAAAAATCTCAAAAATACGAAAACTCCCAGAATTGCTTAAAATATGAAATCTGACCCGAAAATGCCAGCCAAACTTACAAACAGAGGTCTAAACCACCAGAAATCTCTAAAAATCGATTAATTCCAACCAAATTAATCTTATACAATTCCAGATCTCACAAAGTACACCAATCTTTCACTGGTTGATTGAGCCAGTTCTTCGAAAATACTTTAAACCTTATCCTCGAAGAACTGAATTCTTGCACCAGAGATTATATCCCTTCTTCTTGGGATATAATAATCAGTTCTGATTCAGTCTTTCATTGGACTGATATCCCTATGATGAACTGATTATATTGCGCTTAGTGATCTGATCTGCACTTGATCACTGTGTTTGTACTCGGCTCTGAACTTGAACATCACACTTGTAAACTGCACTTGATCCGCGCTTGAATAATTCTACTCTTCACTGAATCTCACTGCGCTTGATCACTGCACTTGAACCATTGTTCTGCACTTCAGCTGCTAATCTAAACTTGCTCATGCTCCAAGCTGGTGAACGAGCTTGGTGTCCTTTGCGACCGGTTTATCTTGTGTTGTACCAGCTCGAGCGTCCCATCGCTGTTCCAGCATAGATATCTTCAAATAGACCAGCTTAGGCACCCCCTCACTGTTCCAGTTTAGATATCTCCTTGTCTGCTTCAGACTAGCAACTGCACATTTCATATAAGCCGTTAGTAAAATAATAATAGATTTGTATTAATCAACATTCTGATTCTGAACTGTAAACATATATCCAACATATAGATCTCAATTTCTTCTCGGATTGCATAAGAGTTCTTGCTAATGCAAGATAGTTATTTCAAACTAACTAAGCGTATTAACAGTAATCTATTTTTCTAATCAACTATATGGCTGCAGATGTAATCATGATAGACTACTTGTTCCACACTTCATTTAAAAAATAAATCAAAATTTGATACTTTCCTGATAAGCATATATATTTTCTCCCTCGGTGTGAACATATAGCTGCCATGAATTCTAAAAAGTAGGAGGAGAAACGCTGATACGAAATAACAAGATAGATTATTGATCCCTACATATGGCGGGTCGATGCAACGGGTGTAAAGATAAGAAAAATTGTATGTTTCTCTAAAATAAAATGAATCGGTTTTTTTACATTTATATTTTTATGAAAGTTTTAATTCAGTATATTTTTATTAAAGAATAAGTTCGGATCATTTAAGATGTCATCAACGATATGTAATATATTGTTCAGCCCATGATGCAGACAATTCGTCGAATAAGTTGGAAATTAATCATCCGGCTAGTTACATATATATCTTGAATATATATTAAAAAAAGAGATTTCTTGCCAGTTTGGCTAAAACGTTGAATTTTCAGAAATTAATTATTGTTGTCGTGACAGCTTCATGAACACATTTTTAGGTGTGACATCGATATTTGTGTCCTGAGATGCTTTATTATAATGTTTATTGTTATTTAACGACGACTAAGTAAATATAATTTGCTAGCTTATTGTGTTTTAGTTGGCAAGCCCTTATCAAGAAAAGTTATCTAGAAATATTGAAGAGCAACAGGCTGGTTAACCAGATATTGCTTCATATTCTTGGTCTAACTTTTCTTAAAGATGCTCAGCCGAACATCTCATGAAATTTTTAAAATTTTCATGAGATGTTCGGCTGAGCATCTCAGGCGCCCATGTTGTCACCCATGATTGGCGCCCACATTATCATGCCTATATATATATATATATATACACGAAGACTTCTAGCTAGGGTTTAGTGTATGTTTCCAGAAGAGTTGTAGAGATACCGTACGGAATGAGAAATTTGACTAATGAAAGCAAACTACAAATAGGCAAATATCTTCGGATACAAGCACTGGGAAAAGAAAACCTATTAATACTATTATTATTATTGAAAAACTATTAATTGTTTATGTAAAAAAGCATCACTATGTTAAAATCATTTTTAACTTTCAAGGTTCTACATGTATAATTCTACACGATTTTTAAAATCTTCTATGATATTATCTATGTTTCTTATTAAAACATCAACAAGTCAGCAATTTTTTATGTCATATAATATTTTTTGGTATCATATTAGTATTTTTTTTGTATCAAATCATAATCATGTGGCAATACATAACTAATCGGAGCAAAAAAAAAAAAATTAATGTCAAAATCAAATTTTGAAACGTATTGAACCAATTATTAGGGTCAAAATTTAAAAACTACGTGAATGCTGGCTGGATAAAACAATCAAATCACCTAGAAGATTGAAACACTTAATTATTATTAAATAATATATATGACACTTATTTATTAGTATATTGTTGATTGATATTCTTCGGTTTTATTTGCTCGAATAATTGAAATAGATAAAAACATAATGTATAAATCCGAATCGATTGCTTGCTTCGAGTAGATGAGGACAGATTTTATTTTTTCTGAGTCATTAGGCATAATAATAAATATTAAAACAATTTGGTTTTATTTTCATATAAATGAAGTGAATCTTTTTAATAAAAAAGTTGGTGATAAATAATTGGGAAACATTTTCGTCAAAATATTATCATGAAGAGTCAAAACTAGAAATTTCAGTAAAATTTAAAAGAAGAGTTCTGGTAAAACTTAATCACAATAATATATAAATATACTGTAATTTGTAATATTCTCAATTATATTCAATAATAAACTCATAAATTTTCATCTGATTGCTTATATACTCAATACCAAGGCGTGAATTATACGAAAGCAACAGAGAAGGCTCGGCGCTTTAGAGCATAGAATCAACGAAAATTAAGTTGAAAAGACTGTTAAAAACACACCATAGATATAATCTCTAATCCTTTGTATGCTATATTAATCTGATTAATTATAATATTGTTTATGAGACATAGAAATAAAGAAAATTATTTTTATCATTTAAAATTCTAAATTTTTGTAATATATTATTTCGACGATATGTTAGTACAGTTTTATAATAATCTAGTGAGATTCAAGTATAAATCTCTAGATGTCAGATTTTTTTTAATATATTCGTCAATTCACAATACATGACCTGATTTTTTTTAACCAAATGATTTTATATTTTTTGGAAAGAAATAGATTAATTGACATGATCAGAATCCTTTAGTGATTGGATCTATGACACAAATCAGATTTTAATTTTGAGGAACCCAAAATTATTGCTTTGTTTCTAACAATTTAGGTGAGTGCGCATGAATCAGTATATCAGAGCCGGGCCGAGAGTTGAAGAATTGTACAACATAAATGAAGAGCTGAGCTCAGCTGAGAAGAAATACAGATCAGTTCAAAGTTGAAAAAAACACATCAGTTCAGATAACATAACAGTCAGAACAACATAATCATTTCATAGCAGAATCAGCTCAGATCTGTTGAAGTGTAGAGCAGAATCAGTTCAGTTAAGAAGAACAGATCAGATAAGATCAAGAGTAGCTCAAATCAGTTCAAATACGAAGAGCAGGTAGAATAAGAACAGAATTGGATCAAATCAAAATAGAGCAAGAGCAGAACAACAGATCAGACAAAGAGTGGTGTAGAACAGCTCATATGAGAAGCGAACAGAAAGTTCAGAGCAGTCAGTGAAAGAGAGCAGTGTAACTCTGTGTGCAGATCAGATTGGAGATTCGCAACAGATCAGTTTAAATTAGAAGACAAGAGCATATTGAACAGGACATATCAGAATGGAGTTGAAATCAGATCAACATAGGCTACCAGCTCAGCCAGACAAAGCAGTTTGAACAAGCTTTACTTAGACAGATCAGAAAGGTTCAAACTGATTTGCATCGATACATTTGCATCAGTTCAGAGGCAGTACAAAGATAATAAATAGTCTCACCTACTATTGTACGATGAAAGAACGACAAGTACAAGAGTCAGAAACTTTACAGAAGCTTTACAACGACTATAATCTTGTGTCAAACGATAACATCAGTACAAAGTCTAAAAATACAAGCTGAACTGATGAAGAGACAGAGTATATGCGAAACCAGTGTGATGTTGCGTGTGTGCATAGTGTGCAAGTTCGGACCAGAACAGAATATCAAGTTGGTGCACGCACTACCAGATGTTATCGTAATATTGAATAATATGAAGAGACGACAGTGTGTGAGGCAACAAATATGAGAGTTGAGCTAAAATAGATTAATCATCACACTCACACATTCCGTGATAGTAGAAAATCGAACCAAATTTTATATTAAAAGGTCCGATTTCAGGATCGAACGGGTCATTGCACAGGCCCTACTAGATGACTCAATTACATAACTTGTAACTGTGTTTATACTTTTACAATTGTGTCGTTTATTGCAGCATAAATTTAACAACTATGCCTAAAATATAGGATCATAGTTTATTAATACAAAATACATTTTCCATAATTCTAATAACTATGTCTAAAATATAAGATTATGGTTTACAAACAAAAATCTAAATAAAGAATAATTTTGTAACTTTTTTATATACACTTATCATCCATAGATTTTTTGCAAGTTGTAAAAACATACAAGATTATGATTTATTGATGTTGAACAGTAAATTAAATTTCCCATGCATTTCTATTACTGATTTTAAAAATGTACATCATTTTTCTAGTTTATATAAAAAGGTTGATAAATAGTTAAAAGTTCAATATGCACGTGAAATTTGAAGTTTCTTAAGCATGCAGTCTACATGCATGAGTGCAACACTTTTAAACAGAAGATGTGTGTGTGTGCTGATTTATTATAATAATTAAAATCACAATTAATTTCCTTCTTGAAAATAAGTTCATAAGAGTCACAGCTACCTTGCCCATGACCGAGGACATCAACTGTTAGGTTGGAAAAAGCCTATAATGAATTCAACAAGCCATTCCACTTGCAATTCAAACAAGCAAGATTTTAGAGAAGATTATTGTGGCAATATACCCGATAAAACTGTTGGATTTCAATTTGCAGCTATTTAATCAATCTAATAGCATCATTTTTTCCCATATTTTCTCATATTTATGAGCGACAATTTGAAAAAAAAAAAGAAAAAAAAAGAGATATTATCTTTCCTCTTCATATTTTTTGTATCACCCTAAGTTTAGCACTCCTACTTCTAGGGTTCAGTCGCTCCTCTGATTCAGATGGGGTGATGGGTCTCTTTGTCAGAATAACGGCATGCTTTCCTTGCACTATCTGTTTTACCCATGCTTCGGTTTCGTGATTATATGGCTTGATTTCCGGAGGAGAATTCGACCATTTTGCCTGTTCCTCATCACCAGTCTCTTGGCTATAGTTGGTAATAATGTTTAAGAATGTCTGTTTCACAATCCTGTCTTCTAAACTATGGAACGAGATGACGGCAAGCCTCCCTCCGGGAGAAAGGGAATCGAAACAAGAATGGATGGAATTCCTCAATATGTTGAGTTCATCATTCACTGCTATTCGCAAAGCTTGAAAAACCCGTGTTGCAGTCTTGATCCAACCATGCCTGCCTCCTGGGTTACATTAGAAATGGTTTCGTGTAAAACTTAGTGTTCTTGGCATCAATCCTTTACTTTTTTATACATCAGGTGAAGAAACAATTGAAATGGATAAAGAGGGTGGTCAGCTCACTACCTCTTGTCCAAGAAGTTGAGGTCCGAATTAGGTTAACAAGCTCATTTGTAGTATGCAGTCCACCAGTTGAGCGGGCCTTAACGATTTTGTTTTGGAGTGAAAACCAATTGCTTTCTTCACCATATTCACGCAAAATACGACCCAATTCAGTATCTGGCCATGCATTCACTATATCCTCAGCTTTCAGGCCTGCCTATCATAACCCTGCTCAATCAGTTAATCGAGAAATATGCAAAAATGTTCCACAAAAGTGAATAGAAGTGGTTAAAGCTACCTGACTTATATCGTTTTCACTAATACAGTGAACTGCCACAAAAAACTTTAAAATGGAATGTGAATGACTAAATCATGAATCTAATCACGATTCCGTGACTGTTATAGGAGATAACAACAGGTGAGAGTATTAAGTTCAATTTCTCGTCTAGGAAAGTGCCATATACGTTAGTTAAGTCCTTCAAACATAGGCATGAGATCGAACTGCCATGCATCATTAACCATAACAAATAAATGGCAAATGTATGAAAGCAAAGCATACTGCATAAACAATTCAAGTAAAAACTAGCAACTGTGGTGGAAAGAATGCATGTGCTAGAAGTCACGGCTAGTTGATAATACAGCGAACTGCCAGGCATGATTCAACGGCTGCGCCGCAAGAACAGCCATAAATAGCAAAAGCATTTGTTGCTCCTCAATAGAATTCGACCAAGCAGTGCTGGAGGTGAGGTACACGGTTGAGTTCAACCGATCTCTCACCACAAGTGCATTAGAAACCTTTTGATTAAATATTGATGCTCCCTAGACCGATCATATGGGAAGATAATGAAGCAACAAAAACTATTCAGTTAGAAATTGGGGATATGATAATATTAGTTACATAATCTATTCCCTCCATATATTTTGGGAACGTAGAGAACAACAGGACTTTTCATACAGCAATGAGGTGATACCAAATGGTTTAGTCATGCCACAGTCCAATTCCCTTATATTTCAGGGAAAAGCAAGGTACGTAAAATACAATGGCCAACAAAAAATCTTGCAAGATCTTGGATAATAAGTAGAAGCAAGTCACCTGGGGATCCATCCTCATATCAAGAGGCCCATCAGAAAGGACACTAAATCCTCTTTCAGCGTTGTTCACCTGCATCATTAGATAAGGTCACTGAATAATGTGAACATATGAATTTGATGGCTTTGGTGTGTAAAACAATTAAATTTACAAAAACATACGTACTTTATTAATTAATATATCTCTTTCGATCTACTATACATAAGGACTTTAGAGTCATTAGGCCAATCGTATTTGGTACTCTGGTAAGCAATGTTGAACTTATAAGCACTTTACACCAATCAACTTTGATATTCTGTTGCATTGTGTCAAATTTATAAAAATACCTTTGCAAAAGCCTTTTTAGAAAGACATTCTAAAAAAATTAGTTTTCTAAATATGATACCTCTGTCACGTTAGTAATTTCAATGCCACATGTACCACAATTATTTCTAAAACATTCCCATTAATCATTCCTGTCAGATTTTGTGATGTGTATTGTAAATGGGTATAAATAGAGCACTGAATACATCCCATGGACCAGGGCCTGAATTAAACAGGATAGGTTTGAAAAATGATATGGAACAAAAAAATCAACATAATGGTTCACACCATACCTGCATGGATGACATCCCCAAGTCCATCAAAACACCCTGAATTCCAGGATCTGAGTGTTTCCCGCCAACTTCCTGAAGCACAGCTTTAATGTTTTTGAAGTTCTTTAGAAAGGTATGCACTTGTAAATTTGAAAGTGAGTCACCAGAACCTTTATGGGAGGCCATGTTTATTTGAGCTTGCGCTATTTCATGTGCCACAGGATCAACATCAAGTCCAACATAAAATTCCATCTCCGGATGAGCCTGAATGATCTGTATTTATTCAAGTTTAATAAATCGAATTAGAAGACTATGATGAAGACCAGCTCCATACAAGTGTTTTCTAATTCAATCTTTAAACAGAGTACATAGTTCCAGTAAATCTGGGAAGATATGCCTCTTCTACTCGTTCTCATTGTCTCTAACAGCTATTATACAAATTATACTGAATCAAGGTCCTTGTTCAACTATAACACTTCAATTTCAATATAGCCTCTATTGCACAACATTTACTTTGTAACCACATTCTTTATGAACTACTCAAGTTTATGACCAGATTTTGCATCTTGATTCTTGAGATAAAAATAAATAGATGTTTCAAGTCAAAAGTAGGTGAAGTTGGAACAAGTTATCCCTCATAGATTTTCTTGAAACTTCCCACAAGGATTTGCTTATGCATAAACAACAGAACCTACACGAGTTACATTTGAAAATTGGTTTCTCCGACCAAACCTAATTTTTGTGACTTTTACAACCGCATGTCAGTAAGTCAATCAGGAGCCAATTCATAAAAAGAAACAACTACTTCACGGAGATTTAAATTTTCATATTTAATTTTTTCCATAATTTTAGTTTCCGAGATATCATCATTCTTGAATCTCCTAACTCAAGAACTAACACAGTAACAGGAAATCCCAATGCTTTCATATCCCAAATGTCACCATTCTCCCACCCTTGAATCGTTCCCATTTCTTATCCCATCAAACAAAAGACAATCTTGAATCAAGTATGACCAAAGTGCAAAAACACACAATCCAAAGCACAAACGCCAATTATAAGAATCGAAAATCACCCACCGCGGCGGAATGTCCACCGGCACCAAGCGTACAATCGACAAAAGACTTAAGGGGTACCGAAGCAAATGCGTCAAGCACTTCACCGAGTAAAACGGGTACATGGGATGAATTTTCCTTTCCAAATTGCTTCGAGAAACCATCGTCGTCGATCTCCCTCCCCGAGCGCGTCCGCTTCTTCAGAAGCAACTCTGTTTTCTGCTTATTTGCTCTGTTTTCCTTGTTTTTGCTCGCGAGTTTGCTGTATGTGGCCTTAGTTACTGCTGTTGAGATAGAAAATGTGAATGGAGAAAGTTGCGGAGGAGAATGGAAGAGCAGCTCTCTGATAAGGGCTTTTGCAGAAGCTACTGCCGCTGCTGCAGCCATTGCTAAATATTCTCTGCTTACGAAAATGTAAACAAACGCTGCTAACTACAAGATGGAAAATTGTAATTGTGGTTTTCAGGCTAAAGCTTCAGAGCTCCTTTCATTTGTTATTTTGTATTTTGCTTTCATCTTAATGGAATGGAATATTATTTTTACTCAGATTTCATGAAAACCCAATATACTATTAAATAAATGAGTAAAATTGTGTTCATTTGATGATTTATCTGGTTCTATATTATATGAACGTGATGGCGAAAAATCTTCCACATGATTCAATAATAATAATAATGGCAAATTGATTTTCTTGAGGAATCGTCTAAGTTTATAAATTTTGTTTACACACAGATTCGTTGCAAGACGTTATATGTTTCCATGCGTCGATGATAGTTAGCTAAACAAGAAAATAATGCAAAGGTAGAAGTAAAATTGAAATAGTAGGAAATGAAGATATCGGTCCAAAACCAACTCGAAGCACAAATTGCACTACTTTCCAGATCAAGTTAACGAACTAAAGATGGAAGAAGTTCTTGATATTATACTGTATCTTCCATTTGTACTCGAAAACAAACAACCAAGCCAAGCCAAGCCAAGCCAATCAATTCGTTTTCACAACGGGCAAGCAGCTACGACATATCTATCTCATATTTCATCCTCTGCGGGTCATAATGATACAATGGCGACTCAACGTGAAGTGTTCCCGAGAGAGAGAGGTTAAATTAGATCAGCCACGTTCATTGGCATTTCATCAATCTGCGTGCTGTAATATTGCTCTATGTCTCTTAAGATTTTGATGTCATCACTTTTCACAAAGTTTATAGCAACACCCTGCACAGACAAAATGAATAAATTAGAGATCAGAAGAAGTTTAGATATATCATATTGAACATTAATTTTAACAGCCTCAAGAAAGAAAGAAGATACTTCAGAATTTCAAACGGTGACAACACTGAGACAAATTGAGAGTACCTTTCTTCCAAAGCGACCAGACCGGCCAATTCGATGAATGTAGAGCTCTCGGTTGTTCGGAAGATCATAATTAATCACCAGGGAAACCTACAAGAATTCGAAGTCCACAAGAAGTTCAATTAACTACAGATGAGATAAAACTTGATGGAGGCGAGAACGAGATGAACATAAAATAGACTTCTCTATCAACAAAACAAACAAATGTTCAGAAAACTAACAGTTTCTTCGTTACAAATAGTTAGAGACATAAATATCCAAAAAAACGTCAATTGAAACAAAATCTTTTATGTACTGAATTGGCAAGTAAACCGATGAATGAATGAAATTTCCCTGCTTAATCAAGAACACTGCGTGTGACTTTTATATTTGGAATTTCATATTAATTATCCATCTCCTAAAAAGCTTTGCAACATTGAGAACTCATGAAGATATATGTATTGCTCTAATGATATCAAAACTTTCGGAACTCTGCATGATTTCAGTTATACGACATGCAATTCAAACTTCCAAATCATTTCCTTAAATTGTGATCCGTTAGTAGCCAAAAATCTCCCAGCGCACGACTTTTTTTCCTAGTCAAATAAAAATTTAAAAGAAATAGGAAGCTGGACTTTGCCTGTTGAACATCAATTCCCCTGGCCCAAACATCTGTTGTGATCAGCACCCGAGTTGCACCTGAGCGGAATTCTTGCATAATTGCATCACGTTCTTTCTGAGGCATGTCTCCATGCATGGATGAGACAGTGAAATTATTCTCACGCATTTTTGCAGTCAGCCAATCCACCTATCATACATGGAAGAACAGCATCAAAACAATGAAATGAGATACTAAGGCAATCAACCATTGACTCCACTCAAACAAGCAACACTTTCCTTTAAATTTTACAATGTTTAGGCTTGTAACAAGACATGCCAGTCTTAAAAATCCAGATATTAACAAGTACTGCAGGTACACTCCAAGCACAACTCCTATAATCCATTAACACAGTTTCTTCGAATCCACAATTAATATTAGCCATCAAGTATGATCTTTTAATACAAAATGTATGCCTCAGCCAGTATTTTACAGGCGCCATAACAATCGTAAATGACAAAGGCTTCAAAAGAAGTTAAAGAACAAGCAAAAATGATCAGGAATAAACTTGGCGACCAAAGAAGCTAATATAGCAGATTATTAAGAAAAACGTAAAAACCTAAAGATACCTTCCTCTTCGTGTTACAGAAGATAACAGCCTGGGTAATGGTAAGGGTGTCATACAAATCACAGAGAGTATCAAATTTCCACTCCTCCCTCTCTACTGCAACAAAGAATTGTTTGATGCCCTGTGAAAACATATCATGAATATCAGAAAACAAGAACAGAAGCACAATTTATGGTATGTGTTGAGAACCTGGAAAACAAGGACCCTGCTAAGAGAGGTGAGCCTGTTTGAAGATTTGGCAATGAAACATCAAGAGCTTTTAACAATATTTTGAGAATACAAAGCCAAATTTCTTGTATGACCTTTTGTTTATCAAAAAGCTGATGAATTTGAATGAAAGAACATGCTCATAAATCTTGCACTTCTGTTCCTCCCACCAACCCTTTGTTTTAAACCCGTTTCCCCTAAAACTAGAAAACTATTCATGAAAATAGTCCTACCTCCAGAGTCAATTCATCACGCTTCACAAGAATACGAACTGGATCAGTCATGAATTTGCTTGTAATCTCCAGTATCTCATTTGGAAGGGTTGCGGATATCAATACAACCTAAAAAAGCAAGGGGTACACTTCATTAATCTGCTGGAAATCGACACATACAAGTTCTGTGATAAATGATAACAAAGTAATCGTATATACTTGTTACATAGTGAATACAAGACTAAATCAGAACCCAGAACCTCCAATATCGTTTAAATGTCATTACATGCAGCCATGTGTAAAACCCTTGGCACATTTTACAAGGCAAGGGATGTGTGCCTTTAAGAATAATTTACAGAATGAACTGAACATATTAGTATTCGTAACCTGATATTAGTTTCAAAAATGTAAGATGTATGCTTCATAAATCATGTATACACATGGACATATTGGTTTGGGAATGAGGGAAGAAGAAATGGAGTACCTGAAGTTCTGGAGGAAGATATCTGTAAACATCATATATCTGATCCTTAAACCCTCGACTCAGCATTTCATCAGATTCATCCTGATAAAAGTCCAAAGACCAAAGAAATGAAAGGAGTCAGAGCTGTACCTAAATCCACCAGTGTAACATAATAAAGCAGTTATCTAACAAATTTAAACTCCTGCAGATGCATGTGATATAATAGTGATCGAGCTAAAGAAAAAATTGAAACTCACAAGAATTAACAATTTGATAGATCTTGTTCGTAGAGTTCTCCTCTTAATCATGTCACAAACTCTTCCAGGTGTCCCGGAAACCACTTGAACTCCATGTTCTAATTTTCTAATATCCTCGCCCACACTTTTACCTCCAATGCAAGCATGTGCTTGTACACTTATATAATCTCCAATAGCCAAAATTACTTTCTCGGTCTGAGATGCCAGCTCTCTAGTAGGAGACAATATCAAAGCCTGGACCCTACAATGACGAACAAACGAAAAGGAAATCACTGAATAGGATGCTCAGCATAACGGCAGGCTGGCTAACCAGTTAAAATTTATAATAGAAGTATGCTGAAAAGATACGCCTATGTTCATGGTTTTGAACCTCAACCAGATATTATCTTGTCTCTCAAGAACTTCTCAAGCATCGTCGATAACAAAACTCGAAGAAAATCTGGAGCTTAAAGGTTTTAACTTTTAACCAGATGTTCAACAGAGTGCGAATTGTGTTCAGCCACATAAATTAAGTAGCAAAGAAAACCATGTATAAGCACAATCTCAGACTATGGTAGCACTATGAAAGAAACCCGGAAACTAAGCTCTGCCCAAAAGAAGAAAGAAAAATAGTGCATAGCAGAGAAAAGCAACTTCAGAAGATAAGGTATTATTTGTCATGCACCAATACAACTCCAACCACAATTCATAATACAAAAGAAGAAAGGGAAAAAAAAGTAGGACCGAAACCATACTCGGAGGACTTAGTGTCGACAATTTGGCAAACAGCAAGGGCAATCATGGAAGTCTTTCCCGTACCAGACTGCGCCTGAGCTATGACGTCACGGCCGGTGATTATCGGAAGCACGGCTCTCTGCTGTATAGCTGAGGGCTTCTCGAATCCGTAGTTGTAGATGCCTCTGAGTAAATCATCTTTTATCCCCATCTCGTCGAAGCTCAAAAATTGGCTCCACTCCCTTGGACGTTTCGAAAACCAGATTCGCATCCTCCTCCCCCATAGCTCGCCGCCCCCCGCCTCTCTGTACCGCCGGTGCCGCCATTCTTCTTCCAATATTTGTCAGCGTCCAATCGAGAAATTTTAACGGGGGAACTCTTGTTAGGGTTCGAAGACAAAATACCAAGCCCGACCCACAAATTTTCTGATGACATATTATAATTGTAATCAAATATATATATATATATATATATATATATCGTCCATTGTGGGCGTCCACACTATCAACTTTTATATATAGGAATGATGTGGTGGACGTCCACACAGACGTCCATCGTGGGCGCCCACACTATCAATTTATATATATATATACTATATATACACAAGTATTAGAGTCCTACAAGAATAAGTATAGTCTAGATACGTTATTTCATGAATATCATTCTTTAAAACTACTTAATAATAAGATTAAATTTCAAATATTAACTTTAAACTCCTTTAATACATGTTACTTATTAGCTTTGAGAAAAATGACTTAAACACCGTTACATTTTACACAAAATTTAATATACGTAAAATAATGTTTTATTTTATTAAAATTTTAGTTATGTGCACAAATTTCCGGTAACGATTTACAAATATTTTATTAAGTGAGACTCAGATTGGAAGAAACTTCAAGAATAATAGAATTCATTTTTAATTTCATGACATTGTAAATAAAACCATATTAGATAAACCAAAACTTAGTGGTAACAATCCAAATTTTCATACAGGATTATGTGAAATGGATGATCAGCTCTACAAAATATTGGTCATTCTAGCCTTTCTTCACGGGAATCAATCATACTCGACGACTCGTTGATGAGAATGAGTCCAGCATTTGCAGGTGGGCGCCAGACGTGTTCGACTGTATGTCTCACTGAAAAAATGGTTGCTTCTCTTTATTGCTAGTTGAAAAAACATGTTCTTCGTGCGCAGATGGAGGAGATTTGACCCTTCTGTTTCTTGTTGTAGTTACCTTTACCTGTCGACTGATTTTCGTATTCAGAAGCGATACCTTGTCAATGTGAAGCTCAAGTGGGTAAAAGACAGGTTTCTTGATAATGCAGTCTCTAGCAGTCTACTTCTCAAAGCTACTTGTACCCTTGTTTCCATTCTAGGAACACGTCCTGATTGCTGTCTCCCCATTCACATTCTTAACAAATATCGTGGCCAGCTTGGTCTGCCGTATGACCTTAAACTCGCCACTTTTATTCGACGGTACCCAAACATATTTCAAGAACTTTATGTCCCTGATTCCCAAGGTACCCCTGTTCCCTGGTATAAGCTAACGCCCGAGGCTCTGAATGTTTATAACCAAGAAATGCATCTTATTTACGAAGAATGTCATGTAGATATTTTGCATAGGCTGCAAAAGTTGCTTATGCTCACTAAAGAAAGATTACTTCCTTTGCAAACAATCGCACAACTGAGATGGGACTTGGGTTTGCCTTATGGTTATGAGAATACTTTGGTTGTGAAGATTCCGGAGTCGTTTGAATTCATCAAACTCCCGGATGAGCGTGTGGGATTGAAACTATTAGTTTGGAATGACAACATAGCAGTATCCCACTTGGAGCATAGAAATTTCAAGCAAAAAGAAAAGAATGGGGCATTGTCGTTTCCAGTTAGTTTCACAAGGGGATTTGGATTGAAAAGAAAGTGCATGGAGTGGTTGCACGAGTGGCAAAAGTTGCCATACACTAGCCCTTATGATAATGCATCCCAGCTTGATCCAAGAACTGATGCATCTGAAAAGAGGATTGTAGGGGTTTTTCATGAGCTTCTGCACCTTACAATCAATAAAAAGACTGAAAGAAAGAACGTCAGTAATCTGCGTGCTCCATTGGCGATGCCTCAAAAGTTCACTAAGGTATTTGAAAGACACCCGGGGATCTTTTACATATCACAAAAGGGTGGCTTACAAACTGTTGTCTTGAGAGAGGCATATGATCGAGATCGTCTTGTCGAAAAACATCCACTCGCCAATATTCGGGAAACTTATGCAAGCATGATGAAGGAAGGATTATTGGACCGGAGTAGGGGACTGTATAAGAACGAGAGAAGGGTGATTCTTGAAGACGAGTCGGCAAAGAGTTCTTTCGGAAGAAGAAGAAATGGGGATGGCTTCGAGTCTGATTCTGAGATGGATTGTAATTTGCTTTCCGACTATGAATCTGATGAAGGTTGAGCCAATACTAAATCATAGTCGGGACCTAGTGGGATTTATATTTTTCATGTCGTCCTTTTTTGTAGGAAACAGGGACGATGAAAGGTGAGCTTGTTGGTGAATGGTAACGTAACCGTGCAAATTATATAATTATAAAATAAAATAAAAAATTAGTTGATAACTTGAAATTATGTATACACCGAAGATTGCTTCTTCCATTTTTTATATTCTGATACTCACTTCCATGCATTTTTATAGTTTCATGTCAAATTGAGTTTGTCTTAAGATCAAGGTTTAGTCTTAATATCAACATAACCAAGGATATCGACACAACATTAATAATGAAATAAATACATTGAAGATAGGATAAATTTATATAGCATATTGATTATATGATGTTTGTTGAATACACGGTGTTTGAGTTGTACAATCTTAGTTTGCAGAAGTGAGATGACTTATAGATTATAACAATTCTGGAAAACAGAAGTTGGTATGTCTTTATACCATTTTAACTCGGACAAGATGCAAGGTTAAAGGAGTTGATTAAACGTTCGACTTGATCCCACATAACATCATTCATAACTAGCGATAACAAGTAGCAACAACGACTCACCAAACATAATAACAGCCAATTGCAAATGTCCACACCGAGAGAAACAGACATGCCACTAAAGACACAACATAAGCATGTGTTGTATAGACCAGGACGTAGAAGATTCTCCTGCTTAAATGCAAATGCAGCATTGGTGAAACGCCAAGGGAAGCGTGCCTCAGTTTTCTGAGCTGCAAGATGTCTCACCAGACGAAGAGTTGTCCACCTGAAGACGCCTCATTTCTTCATAAGCCCATTCAAGGCCAGGGCAATAATGGAGAGGTGGATTGAACCTGGTATCGTTGATGTCGTCTGGTAAAAATGCCCCATTTTCAACGAGGAACTTGATTGCTTTCTTCTTTTTCTCTTTAGCCGCATGGTGAAGCGGGGTCCCTGCATCCCATAAGATTATGAACGAAACACCCACCAATAAATGTTTGTGATGTTGTATGGTCTCTATTAAGGAATAGTGGTTACAGTTAACAAAATACTCACATCCACATGAACCCTTGGTCCGTGCATCGATGTTAGCACCACGCTCTAGTAGTTTATCCATAACTTTGAGATGGCCACCTTTAGCAGCTAGATGGAGCGGGGTTACACCAAGTGATTTTGGACCCCAAGCAACCACATTTGCATCCATTCCTTCATTAAGAAGACGTTTAACCTACAACATAAAGAAAGACCTCACAAAGAGTCAGAATAATTGAAAAAGTCAGGATATTGTAGATCCATCAAACAATTCTAATGATTGAATCATAAATGTGATGAGCAATTTCAGAGGGACTTGTGGCATCGGAGAATTAACCATATCCACATCCAACTCACAGGCTTGTCAAGGCCAACACCATGAAAAACATGAAGGTTAAAAAAGTCAAAAAAATATCAAGTTAACTTCAACACCCTCTACAATCACCAACGCCACAGTGGCCCAGCCTCCTAATTCTGGCACAATAACACTGTTTGGACAATTGAATGTATTCATAAAAAAAAGAGACTGAAGCACTCCAAAACCAATGCAAGATTGTCATGATAATTGAATCATTCTAAGAATTAACCCACAAAGTAAAAACATAGTTTTCTCTTTCACGCTGCATAAAAAGGAGCAAAGCAAGGCACCAATTGATTCACAAACTCGATAAGCAACATTCCATTTAGTACACATGCTTCAGCAAATCAGAACCCATTGAGAGGTGTAAACAACGAAAAAAAAACATGACCAGATTAAATGCCGACAAAAGGAATCATGATACTGGAGTAGCAATGTAGCATCATAACTTAAAACAGGTGGTAGCCTTCTCTTGAGATCTGCGCGGGTTCCCCAAAAGTTAAACTCGAAAACCTTGAGTAGACCACGATATAATTTCCTTATTCACTTACACAAGTGCAAGTATTTTTTCCCATTCCTTGATTCCATGCAGCTAAACAGTAGGAAATATCCTTTCTGCTTTGTGGTAATCAGGTATCAATTAATCCAAAGTGACAGATTTTTATCCATATAAAACATATATATTGAGAAGGCTGCTCAAATTTATAGACCTCTAAACCGAAGAACATGAAACTGCATAATATATCACATTTGAACTAAACAAAAGCATGACACTCGAATAAAACAATGGTCGGAAAAAATGAAAGCCTTACCTCTTTAAGATCGCCTTTCTTGGCAAAGACATGAAGCAGAGTCCAACCTCGATCATCTATGTCGCTATCCGCCCTACTCAACAGTTTCCTGCTCCTACTAAATGAATACTGGTACTCCAACATTATCAAAGATACTTCTTTGTCCTCTTTTTTATGACAAAAACACGAACTTTCGCAATCCCGTATAATCCTAGAATCTTGGACCCCAAAAGCTTCGCTTCTTTCAGGATGAATTTATCCAAGTAGATAAACTGATCACCCCAAACCGTTAAATTCGAATAATAAACCCAAAACGAAATCCGGAAACGGAATCTGGACCACCACGGATGTTTTCTCTTCACATTCCTTCACAGTCAGAACCACAGAGAACCCGAGACAGCAAAAATAAAAACCTCAACTTTATATATCTAAAAGACGCTAAAACTAAATTTTTTTCGAGTTCCCGGAAACTTAGGCCAGAAAGTATCAGCCAATCAACAAACGATCGCAACTATCTGGAATTTCAGAGGATTTTTATCTATCACTGAGCATATGTTTTCACAAGCTCCTTGGAATAGCTACAGAAAGCGGGATTTCACGAATTTAGCGGGAGAGGTGTTGGGCCATGTTATAAGGAGCAAAAGGATTCAAACCAGGACCAAAAACACGAAGATTATCACTCGGCTTCACGTAGAACAATGATGTGAAACGAAATATAACAGAGATAATCATAATGGTAGCCTAATCTTGAATCAGATACAGATTTCAACACACAATAACTCGGGACTATCAAATGAAACCTGAAGGGAATTCAAACATATTAGACGGTTGCGTGAACCTGCGCGCGCGTTCTGTAGAAAATATTTGAACCGAATTAAACCCTAGATAGATAGAGAGGATGCAAGAAGCTGCGATGGCGTTTGACGAATTGAGCGATGGAGAATCGCAGTTTGCTTGTTTTATATGAGGAACAGAGACGGGGTGTATCCAAACTCCTGACAATATATTTTTATCTTAAATTTTAATTTTAATTTTAATTTTAAATTGATTAAAGATGTATTTTTATAATCAAAGGATTATATTTGTTTTTATTAAAAAGGTACCGTTGCCTCAAATATTGCCACTCTTAAGTTACTTATGTATTTATAGTACATTATAGATAATCTCAATTTCATTTCCATTGTAAAACTTACTTAAGGATTAAGATTTGACGATGAGATTCACTGCTTTTAGTAAAGGGGGAAGAAGAACAAGCCCATTAATTGACAAGCCCAAGAAATCAGATGATAGAAAAGATCAAACCCAAATACAAAGTCTCTTGATGTCTCTTATAAATGATTTTACGGGGTCCGTTAAATATATATGACTCCTTCCAATTTTATTTAAAAGAAAGGGAGTTAGACTTTTTTTTTTTGGCCAAAGGAATTGAATTTAAGGGTTAGTCTTTTTACATGTTTGATATTTTAAAAGTATAGAAATGGGCTGATTTGAGTTAGTCTGGACTTGAACACTAGTACAAGGATTGGGAAAGAACCATCATACAACTACAACAATTGTACAATATTTGACATTTAATATAACTAATATATAAAATATATAAACCAATTGGGTCGAGTTTTGGTTGATTTTGTTATCATCGGGTCGAGTTTGGGTCGAGTTTTTCATGAATTAGGTCGAGATATCATCATTGGATCGAGTTTGTTATTATTAGATCGAATTATCATCATTAGGTCGTGTTATCATCATTGGGTCGAGTCTTTCATTAATTGGGTCGAGTTTTTTATCAATTAGGTCGAGATTAAGTCACTGGGTCGAGTTACATTTATTGGTGGGTCGAGTATTTTATGAATTGGATCGAGAAATCACTATTGGGTCGTGTTTTATGAATTGGATCGAGATATTGGATCGTGTTTTATGAATTGGGTCGAGAAATCATTATTGGGTCGAGATATATGGTCGCTTTCTTTTGGGTCGTGAAATGATCCTGGGTCGTGAGGTTCAATTCGGTGAGAATCTCTGGCTCCCTTCCTTCAAATCAGAACACATCTCACTCCCTTGCACCCAAATTTGCATGATTTCCTGGTCTAGGATTTTGTTTTTGATTGTGTTACAACCAAATCTTGATCATATTTCCACCAACCACCCAAATTTCCAACTCATTAAACGAACAACCAAATCAACTCCTCGAACTCACCGATGAAAATTACCTTTTGTGGAATCTCCAAGTTCACTAGCTAGTTGGTACCAGCGGCCTTTGGGCCGGATAGTTTCATTTCTGATCGATCACCCTCCAGTGTCGCCTCGCATCATCTCCGTCTGTTCTCGTTTCTTCTATAGCTTCCATGAGTGAGGATATCCAAGCTCAAATGATCGGCTGTGAGTGTTCTTCTGTCCAGTTGGGGACTCGAGTATCTACCATCTTTGTGGCTCGTTCAAAGGCTCGAGTCATCCATTATAAGCTTCAGTTGCAGACACTCACAAAGGGAAAATCTAAGCATCAAAAACTACATTATTGAGATGAAATATTTTATTGATATACTCGCACCTCTGGCCACCCCACTTCGTATAAATTCTTAGTGAAGCCGGCATTGCATATGATTCTGTTGTAGTGCATTAACTCTAAAACGGATTCCCTAAATTTTTCTCAAGTTGGTGCTCTCCTTGTAGGATTGAGTCACCTCCTTCTAATTTGACAGAAAAATCAAATGTATTCAGTCTGATTTGGTGGGAAGTTTAGGTCCTTAACTCCTCTCCTTCTAAATAATAGTATCACTCATCACTTTAGTTGTCCTGACATGTTTCAACAAAATGGTATTGTTGAACAAAACATCGTCATATGGTTGAGACGAGGCTTTCAGTTCTTTCCAATGCTTCGATGCCACTATCATACTGGGATGAAGCATATTCCACTTAGTGTTTATCTTATGAATCGTCTTTTACTGCAGGCCTTAATGGAGCAATTCCGCTTCAGAAATGTTATGGTAAAGTCCATGACTACTCATTTCTTCACATTTTTGTTGTCTTTGTTTTCCTTGTATTCGTCCTTATAGTACTCTTAAGATTTAGTTTAGGTCACTCCTTGCACCTTTCTTGGATTCGATACGACTCACGAATGATACAAGTGTCTTAATAGTAATGGGAGAAGTCTATATTTCAATAAATATGAAGTTTGATGAACTCACCTTTCCTTTTGCTTTACATACTCAATCTAAATGTCCTACTTAATCTAGTCCTTCTTCTGATTCATCCGGTTTATACTCGCCATAGATTTATCCACAATCCTCTGTCCAGAGTCCTTATAATTCTACAGGCTCCTCTATTCCACCGAAATTCTTTACCTTCTAATTTTATTGCTCTCTCCGCTCTGTAGCCTCTTTCGTTTCTAGGTCCCTCCTTTGTTCCTTTTTCACCTGCGGCAGCCTCGTCCCTTCCCATGTGAATCACCACCCGTGGTGACTCATGCTAAAGCTGGTATATTTAAGGCCATCAAATGAGCGAACTCTGAACCTTTAAACTTCAAAGATGCTCAACTATTTCCAGAAAGGTCTGCTGCGATGGCTTCTGAATATAATGCTTTAGTGCATATAACACATTGTTTATAGTTGAAGCTCCCTCAAAGACGCCCATCATTGGTTGGATGGGTTTTTAGAAACAAAACCAATCCCGATGGGTTAATTTCTCGGATAAAGTCTAGCTTAATTGCTAAGGGATATTCGCAAAGACCAGGGTTTGATTTCTCTGATACTTTTTTTTAGTCCAGTCATTAAACCTACTACCATTTGAATTGTGTTAACAATTGCAATTTCGCAGAGCTGGAGTGTGAAACAAGTTGATGTTAATAACGCCTTAGAAAATGGTAATTTATCTGAAACTGACTACATGCAGCAGACCCTTGGTTGGAGTTTTTTATCGTAATAGGAAGCTTGTGTATAAATTGCACAAAGCTCTTTATGGTGTCAAACAAGATTCTCGGGCTTGGTTTGATCAACTCCACCACGCCTTGATATCTATGGGGTTTCTTGCATCCAAGGCTGACGCATCACAGTTCATTAGATACACTTCTATATTAGAAATAAATGTTCTTGTCTATATACGGTACATGATTATTGCGATGCTGATTGGAAGTGTTCTGAGACACAATCTGTTGTTTCAAGATCATGCACCGAAACTGAATACCGAAGTCTTGCAAATGCAACTTCTGAATTATAATGGCTTAAATCGCTTCTTTCTGAACTTCATGTGTACACCTCTTCTCTGCTATGACAACATCAGCACGATTGCCTTCAGTGCCAGCAATGTATTACGTGCTAGAACCAAACATCTAGGACTTGACATTCACTTTGTTCGAGAAACGGTGTTAAGCCAAGTTCTTTCTGTCCAGCATGTTCCATATTTGATCAAACTGCTGATGTATTTACCAAACCATTATCTGCACTGCACTTCCATCATCTTTTATCCAAACTCAGAGTATCATCCCACTTGATTTTGCTGGGAAGAGTTAAAGGAAGAAAAGAACAAGTTATATAATGAACAAGTCCAAGAATAAGATGCTAAAGAGGAGCAAACCCAAATACGAAGTCCACATGATCGTCATACTGACTATTATTCGCCTTGCCCTTACTTTCATCTAGTTTCTGTAGATCAAGAATACATAAAAGGATTGAATTGACGTACTCTAGTTGAATATAGATGAGTTAGCATACATAATCATTCGATTTGTTTCCTCATGAGTTTCTTTCGCTTTATTTCTATGAAAAGCTATTGCCAATTATATATATTCTTTCCCGCTGTTTTATTTACTTGACATAGAAATATATAATATTCATAATAAAAAATACGCTGAAAATTTTATGCAAAAAACCCCGAAAATTATTAGGGTAAAAACCACGGGTAAGATTAAAAATTTCACTATAATATCTTGAGAATTACATCATTGCATTATGATTCCAAATAGACAAATGTTTTCTTAATACAGGAGAAATATATCTCACAAATATCATAGAACCCACTCAAATAGTTATGAATACTTAAATGGAAAAGAGAGAATTGAGAATGAGATGGTTTGCAATGAACCTGAGGAGCTTTTTCTGTATTGCTCCCTGGAAGACGAAGGTTTACTCGCCCATCTATTTCCCATATGTCATGATACCCTGCATTTAATTTGTCAATTGTCATTTGTTATCATTCTTCCACTTGAAGATTTGATTGAGAAACAATACATGTCTATATATTATTTCAATCTTGTCGTCCTGTGCTATTTACATTTCTACTAGTCACATGAAGATCCACGCCACTCAAACTTATCGATATTCACTGTCGTTGTGAGATGTTATCCTTTATTTGGATCATCTGCATATCCACACTTCCTTCCTCTACTACTTCCCCAACAAATTGAAATTATCATTCAACATGTTTAGTTCTGGAATGAAAGGTTGGAATCCTCACATGTGAAAGGCACTCTAACCGTCAAAAAAACAAAATATTCTCTCTGTTCCCCGTTCTTCCAACAACTTTTGAATCAACATAGCCTCTGTTGGATCTGTTTTTATATATCAGAATCTTAAAATTGATTTAACACAAAACCTGTTATTATCTCACTAACGATTTAAGATTGATGTGCAGTCCCAGAGCAGCGTAGAAGATGTCCAAGCTGGTTAAGGAGAAACCAACTCGGATAGAAGAAGACCATATTAGGGACATAAGCCAAGCTAGATGATTACGAGAGATGGGTTTATTGTGGAAGATGAAGATGAATATGGAGATGAGGAAGAATCGGTGAGAAGTTTGACGATCTCGAGGTGAACCCTGTAGAAGAAGAAGAAAATCCAAGAGTAGGGTGCACTTGATCAGTCTCCATAAGTCCAAGCTGGATAAGTGAAGCAGGTCAGATTGGACGAGAGCTGCATGCTATTAAGAAGATGTCAAAGCTGGAACAGTGCGGGGGCGCCCAAGTTGGTGCAGTAGAAGACATCCAAGTTGGAACAGTGAGGGGACGCCTAAGCTGGTATAGCAAAGGAAAATCAGCCCAGGAGATTAGCAGCTCGGATCAATGATCAAGTGCAGATTAGAGATCCAGTGAAAGCTGAATCAGAATAGTGATGATCCAAAGAAGAAGGGATATAATCACTGGTGCATATTGTAGTTCTTCATAAATCTTAAAACGTGGATAAGGTTTATGGTATTGAAGAACTGGCTTAATCAACCAAAAGAAGATCGCTGCACGAGGTATTAAATACCAAAGGAATCATAGAGGAAGATCACTGCAGTGAAAGAAGAGACCAGCTGGAAAACAAGCTTGGAACTTACAGTTTACAAGAGCAACTCAGAGCAGGAAAGAACATAACAAGAACAGCTGAGTACAAGAGCAGTACAAGAGCATATGAGAAGTGCAGCTTAGAGAAGAAGCGTAGATCAGCTCAAGAGCAACTTAAAGATGAAAAGCAACCAGCTGGGAGGACACCAGCTGATAGACCAGATCTGGACAGACCAGCTCAGACAAACAAAGCAATTTGAACACAATTTTACGAGGACTGAATTATGTTGTTCAAACTGATTTGTTTTGTCCTGTCCACATCAGGTACAAGACGAACAGAGCTCGAAGTTAGCAAAGGCTGCAGAAGCGCCGATGAAAAGAGCTCAAGTAAAATAAAGCCTGGAACATATTGAATGCTAAAGGACACAAAGTACAACTTTGTCAAAAGTTTTACAATGACTACAGCTTTGTGTCCAACGGACAAATTTGTACAAGATGCTTTATATCAAGAGCAGCAGTACAAGCTGAAGGCATGAGCGAATAGTGAAAGAAGAGAGGATAGAAGCTCTTGACGAGAAGAATAGAGAAACAGAAAGCAAGAGCAATGCCTAGTTGAATGTTTGCACACTCATGTGGCAGCTGGTGTGCAAGCTGGTCGTGTGCCTAGGTGTGAGCTGGTGCATAGGCCGTAAGCTTCAAAGAAAAACCTTATTCGACGGCACAACCCTAGGAAGACATCGAGATACCAGCTCAGATAGGAGCGCTTCCCAGTGCGTGAGATTTTATATTAGAGAGATTGAGCGTTCACTGTAAATCTCGCACACGATTCACTTGCAGATTCCTCTGATGAACTGATTAGGTTCTGTAGGTGAATCAATAACTAAACTCTCCTTTGTAGTCTTTGGACAGAGACATTAAACAAGTCTTGTAGTCTTTCTCACTGAGACGTTAAAGAAGTGTGGGTTGTTAGACACACAACCTACGAGCTGGTGTGCATAGGAGGCTAGAAGTTCTTGCAGCTTGTGGGCTGTCGGATCGGGTTGCAACAGAGACTGTTAAAATATAATCTTCTAGTGGATCCTTCTCGTTGCGGAAGAAGGGGAGACGTAGGAGATTCAGCTCCGAACTTCCATAAACAAACTGCAGATATTCTTTCTTTACATCTTACTGCATTCATAGCATACGCATATGTTTAAAACTGTTTAAAATATCTTTCGATTTTCAGAGAGTATTTCAAGTTGTTCCCAATGATTTTATATCTTACTTGATCTACTTCTCAGTGCACAAACATTTCAAGAACACTGAATTATTGTAGCTCAATATTTAATAGACCAGATCGCGTGCGTTTAGAACCAGCTGGCAGAGTTGCTGGTCCAGCTCATGCGCGATCTGGTCCCCCTATTGCGTGCTATTTTCAAAACAAATTTTTAATGCACGTAATCTGGGTCTTAGTTCCAAAGTTCGATGTCCGAGCTGTGTGAGAGCTAAGAGACACCCCATTGAGGAACCATCAGCCTCCTTATAATTTTGAGCAGCTGTCATGTATTCTGTCTCTGTTGAAGATAATGTCAATTATCTACATTTTTGAAATGCAGCTTCTCTTCTTGTAATTGTAAACACATAATCAATAATAGATTATTTTATCCAGTCATCTGCATAATCTGAATCAACATAGCACATGTCAAATCCAATTCTCCAAAACATAATGAAATCTTTGAGGTACACTTATTGTCTCTAAGGATTTTCATAACCATGCTCCACTCTCCTCCATTATTCACAATGGACCGAATAAATGCTCCTTGTGAGAACCGACTTTATTCTTAAATTTTTTTTAAAAAAAAAAGAAGAAAAGTTTAAAATCAGAATAACGTGTCTTCTTCCTTGTATAATCGTTTCTCCCTCCTCTTCCAAACTTTTTCCTTCCGTACCTAGCCATCCCAATTTCCGGCCACCCCATTGCTGGAAAAATTAAAAGATATATATTCGGAATCATCTCGACAAAACCTACATTTTTAAACCACTTTTGCCCCAAAAATTTTGACCTTTCTTGGCCTTGTTCAAGGCTGTCGCTGTGGGTTGTTATCGCCAGAGTCCAGGTCGAGAGATTTAGTTTTAGCCTTGTTTCCAGCCTTTATTTCGATATTTCATATTTGTCATTATTGGACTACTAATAGTGATTAAAATTTCAAGATTGGCTTCAAGTTGATGTTTTGATTGAACTCTTGAAACTAATTAGAACATGTAACAAAGGAAATTAGGATTAGTATACTGTATCATTGATGATTAGATAATATGTTGTTTGGCATGTTGAATAAAAACTGGGAATTAGTATTGAATCTTTGCAGTGAAGTTGAAACAAAAATAAGAATATTGTGAATTCCGGAGAACAAATATAAATTTAATGATTGCAAGAACTTTATTGAAAGTTTATCACTTGACTTCGTTTGGGTTAAATTAATATAAACAATAGAAATAAGAGATAGGTGATTTAAGACATTTCATCGAATAATGTGATCCGAGAAATTTATAATGCATAAAGAGTGAAAGTTGCCAAGTAAGTTGAAATTATTTGAGATTTATTTCATTTAAGGTGAATTTAAATTCATATTCAGGTTATCTGTTTGAATTGGATAATTCAGAAATTTCTCGAGGATATAAATTACTGCTAATTTCTGGATTGAGGTACGTAAAAATCAATTATATTCACGATGTCTAAGAGAGGCATGTGATAGGATTGTGTATGATTATATTACTATTGAATTACGTGATATTATATGCTAATTTACATATTATCAGTTGGTAATTGATGTGTAAAATAAAATAAAATATCTCTTTGTGGTCAATATACATTCTATTTAGTCAGTCACATCAGTGTTATTGAACACATCATATTGAGTCTATATGTCATTGATAACCGTATATATTTCGATTGAGGTCTGTATATGATATTATGATGTGTGTCATGAGGATTTTGGACACCCTGATTTGGTCTGGCTTAGATAGTTGTTGGCTTCGAGAGTTGAGTCATATCCCTTAACACAGTTCAGTAAGGATGAACCAACTCGAGCATGTGATATGAGTTTATATGGATTATTTGATTCCTATTATCCTGGGATCTTGTACTTGTACATGCATTGCATTCACGTACAACATCATTGTATTTTTATGTATTATATTGTGATTATTTATATCTCGTACTCGGGTTATTGGCTCCGAAAGGGATTGTAGTATCTTTCGTGTGTGCACATGGCAAAGTTATACTTTGGATGTTAGAGACGAGGCGTCAGGAAGTATCAGAGCTTCTTGAGGTTGGGCGCATCTGTATTGGGTACATATTTGTACAGAGGAACACTTGAGTAGTATGTATTTATTGGGCCTCATCGGCTCTATGATATTTTGTTGGGATTTAGTTGTTGCTATGCTTTATTTGCACCGTATCATATTGTTATGGTTGTTTGAAGGATAATTGAGTTATTTTGAGTATTGATTTTCCTGGTATGTCATATTTATGGGGAGGTGTCGAAACTTTTAGAGGCCCAAGCACAAACTTTTAACTTGCTTTTTCGCTGTTTTTTAATTAATCCTAATTGTATTTTAATATATTCTTATTAGGATAACGAGCCCTCACACTCCTCACTGCTTGTGTTGGTATATACAATTCATAGCAAAAATCCAACTCCCCATTGTTGATACATATGATATGTGAAACATCTTCATCCTATTTGTTTCACTGCAAGGATATATCTCAGATGAAAACTTGAAGTTAATAGGAAAATGGGGCGAAATCGGCTTATTATCTTGCATGTTGAGTGCGAGATTTTCTTTAAATAATTTTTTGGGGAAAGCCAAATCTTTTTGATACTTCTGTCTCAGTGAACTTGAATCCCTCGAATCTTGTTTGTTGGTCCTACGTCATTCGTAACAATTTCCCACAGTGCCTTCAGTTCTTAGACTTAATCTTTGTTGGGGTTTGCTACCAATATGTCGTCCATATATAATAGAAAAATGATTTAATCAATTACACGAGACCTCTTGAAATATGGACAAGGATCTGCGCTAAGTTCGTTGTATTCAAGGTCATGATATATAAATCAAATCTCTTGTACCAACACATTGATGCCTACTTGAGACCGTACAGAAATTTCTTTAACCTGCAAACCAAGTTCTCTTTACCTTTTGTAGTAAAACCTTCCGACTGTAGCATATAGATTTCTTCTTAAAGATCACCATGAAAAAAAATCAGTTTTTACATCTAGTTGTTCTAGATGTAGGTCAAACGTTGCATGTAATGTTAATACTACTCTGACTGTAATAAGCCAAACCACAGAAGAAAATATCTCATTGAAGACAATGCTGTATTTCTGAGCTCATCCTTTCACCATTAATTTGGCATGATAACATCCAATTAGTTATTGGCATCACCGTAATCTTATACACATCTGTTATTGATGGTTTTCTTCACTTGTGTAGGTAAGATTTCAAGTTTTATTAATGTATGAAGCCTCAAATTCTTTCTGCATTGCTATAACTCATAAGGATATTCGAGCTTCGAATAACCTCTTGGAAACTTGATGGATCATCATCATCTGTTAGTAGATAGTATGCAATATATTTTCAGTGGCATAATCTGAAAGACAAACTGGTGGTCTTCTCTCTCGAGTTAACTGCTTCACTTTGGAAGGTTCTGACTCTACTGGTTCTTTTTCCTCATGTTCTGGTACTTATTCACAAGAAATTTGATCTTCGTCTGTCATATTTTTCACCTGAATTGCAGTAGTTTCTGATTGTACGTCTTTGTAACCTTTACATTATCTTCTCGAATATTATATCATTGTTGATGATAAGCTTATGGACAGAAGGATCCCACAAGAGAAACTTCTTTTGTGACACCCAAACCCAGCGGGGCCACGAGAAATGGGGTAAACAAAATTTTCGAATAAAAGAAGGGCTAAAAGATAATTTGTTATAAGTTGCATCTCTTATAACTCAAAGGAAACAAGACACAAAACCATTAGAAAGTTCAGCAGATACTCAAATACGCGCGCTACTGCTAAAAACTTTTGCGGAAAACAGGGTATTTCATATAACTTTGCAAATGCGGTTTACAACAGCTGTTATTTGAGATAAATATACAACCATTGCTACTGATTTAATACAGCACAACCTAATCAAAACAATACAACTACGACACGGAAAACGTAGGCCTTGGATAAACACAACGCCACCCATCTGCTGATTCAAGTTCCACCTGCTGTTCCTCCATCAGCTGTCGTACCTGCACCATTTTAAAAGCTAGTGAGCCTAAAGGCTCAGCAAGTAAAATCTGAGTAGTAACAATTTCATAAAACGCAGGCAGACATCTGTACAATGCATATGTTAAGGAACTTCCATAAACACTGTTCTTTTCGTAAACAGTTCAATAAACATTTCAATGGCAGAAACAGGGGAAGATAGCCCAGTTCCTCATTTCTTTCAATTCCATTTTCAGTTGATCATGGCATATAAGTTCTATTTCTGCTGATTCCTTATCAAAGGAAAGCAACTGCTGATACTAATAAAGAAAAACGCATCTGCTGATGAACAGTGCATCTGTTGATTTTTATGTAGAAAAAGCAACTGCTGGATTCTAACTAAGGAAAATACAGCTGCTGAATTCAAAATCACAATGCAGCTGCTGATTCCTTATCAAAGGAAAGCAACTGCTGATACTAATAAAGAAAGACGCATCTGCTGATGAACAGTGCATCTGCTGATTTTTATGTAGAAAAAGCAACTGCTGGATTCTAACTAAGGAAAATACAGCTGCTGAATTCAAAATCACAATGCAGCTGCTGATTCTTTATCAAAGGAAAGCAACTGCTGATACTAATAAAGAAAGACGCATCTGCTGATGAACAGTGCATCTGCTGATTTTTATGTAGAAAAAGCAACTGCTGGATTCTAACTAAGGAAAATACAGCTGCTGAATTCAAAATCACAATGCAGCTGCTGATTCCTTATCAAAGGAAAGCAACTGCTGATACTAATAAAGAAAGACGCATCTGCTGATGAACAGTGCATCTGTTGATTTTTATGTAGAAAAAGCAACTGCTGGATTCTAACTAAGGAAAATACAGCTGCTGAATTCAAAATCACAATGCAGCTGCTGATTTCTTATCAAAGGAAAGCAACTGCTGATACTAAATAAGAAAGACGCATCTGCTGATGAACAGTGCATCTGCTGAATTTTATGAAAAACGCTTGTAACATCAAAACAACGATCGCGCTACCAGTCGTTGCCTATTAAACCAGACTTTATACTGATCTAACTAGCACTGCTGATTACGCAAATCATCAAATCCTGATATTACAACAGAGAGGAAAACTTTTATAAACATTACATAAATGCAGCTGCTGAATCTGAACAATTAGAAACAGCTGCTGAGACATAACTCGACATCTGTGATATCAGAACAATAACAATGTCATCAGCTGCTGCCTATCATACCATACCAATGATTCAATCAGCAGCTACCGATTTCACAGTTATCAAATTCTAATATTACTGCTATTTCGAGAAGAACATTCATAACATTTCTAGAATTGAATTCAAACCCTCAGTATATTTAAAACATCATAACTTTATGAAAATCATACTGGAAGCATCATAAACATCAAAAACATCATTTTCGAACCCATCTTTCTTTCCTTTTCATGTCTGAATCATTTCAACATGAACTTTAAATATGTAACAATAAACAGGCAAGCCAGATCCATTAAAACACAATATATGCTTCAAATGGTGTAGAAAAAGATCAGCTTTTACGTGCCTTGATTTGAAGCTTTGCAACCACAGCTAATTCCTGCAGAATCCTCCCTTTTGAGCAACACACAAATTCTCTTGGAAATTTCTTTAAAGAACACTTTAAAACTTTTCTTTGCAAATGATACAAATCTTACTTTAGAAACAAGTATTTATATGAAAGGGATTAGTGGCAAGCTACTTGTGAAATCAAGCATGACACACTGCTAAAAGTTAGTAAAATTCCCTCCATATTATTTTAATTTGTAAAACACCAAACCCTTTTCAAAAGAAATCATTTTACCTCCTTAAAACATTTTACAATCCATTTCAAACCAACTTGTGCATTGCTCTTTGGAGTTACCTGCTGGTACCAGCCGCAGCGCACCATTACCTGCTGAAATCAACAATTCAGCAGATACAAAATATTTAAAATTGCCAATTGGCCCATATGATTAATAGAATGCATAAATGTGGTCC